>CANYCX015628694.1:0-13449 GCA_948193385.1 Breynia disticha f. nivosa
ATCTCTCCTAACTATTTCTTTTATATTTTATTTTAAATTATATTATTCTAAAAATAAAAATGATGTTTAAATTTGAATGCTATTTCTTGGAAAATAAGTAATTAAAATATGAAATAGTATTTAAATTTGGGCGTCACATCATATCAACACCATATCAACTCCATATCAATACCATATCAACACCATATCACCTCAACCGTACTCGCAACATACAATCATATCCTTCGTACTGTAACATACTTGTTTGTATTCTCATTTCGTTCATTCTTGTTTGCAATTCGATAAAGTAAACATATTCGTTTCCAATGTTATACCAATACCACATTTGAACATTTTATCACATTTGATCGCAATTCATATATCCATTCGAATACTTAATCAATATCATATATAAATTTGCATATTCATTATATTTAAGTGAGTTAGACTACTCACCTGTCAACGGAAATACTCGGACCTCTGCGTGCTTTGGTCCTGCCCTGACTGTCTGGTTTGTCATCCTATAATAACATATACCAATCTTTTCATAAAATTCAATATAACCAACTTATAATGCATGCCCTAATGAATCCGTTAAGTTCACTTTTCAATTTTGCAAAGCCCTAATCCTAACCCTAGAAATTTTTAACATTTCTTTCATCATCAATTCATCAATCTAAATAAATTCTATCTCAATTCTCTAGTTATTTCAATAATCTATTCAATAAAACTCAAAGCTTTCCGTAGCAAAACAAGTAAAAATTTACGAAAACTTCGAGTTTTACCTGTTTCGATTATACCACAGGGCTCTCGGGTCGAGATTAGGATCGATTCGATAACTCGAATCAATTTTCTAACTAAATTCCTAAGAATCTCTCTTAATCTCTCTCACCTTTCTCAGCTTTCTCTCTTTCCCCTTTTCTCTGGAGCTTTGATGGTGCTCTTGAAGGTTCTGAATCATTTTTCGATAACGAACTTATATTTTTTCACCAAAATAGAGAAGAACGCGTGGTGGGATGTGGATTACGTGTGGTCGTGGCCCCCATGCGTTTTCTCACCCTCCACGACATGTAATTTTCGGTTTGATGCTTCCTTTGATTATTTATTCACTTGACATCAACTTTTCATCAACCTTTGATCAACCTTATTCAATCTTATTTCCAATCATTTATTTTTCTTTATTTTATCACTTAAATTCTTATTTTCATTAATCATTTTACTTATAATATTAATTATATGGTTTTGGGACGAGAATGTTACAAATCTTCCCCCACTAAAGAATTTTGTCCTCAAAATTCAATTCTATGTTTCTTTTATCGATATTATCTTATATGTTTATATATGCAAATACAATTACTTATTATAAATAAAACATACCTATAAATAGATTTGGATATTCTTTTCTCATTCTATCCTCTATTTCCCATGTTGCCTCTTCAAGATTATGATGTTTCCAAAGAACTTTAACCATTGGAATCTCTTTGTTTCTTAGCTGTTTCATTCTATGATCCACAATCTGTACAGGCTCCTATTTAGAGGTTAGGTTTTCTGAAATTTTCACTTCTGATTCTGGTATAACATGACAATCCGATCTATATCTCCTAAGCACACTCACATGAAAACATCATGAATCTGTGCTAACTCTGTAGGTAGAGCAAGTCTGTAAGCCAAAGGACCAATCCGCTCTATAATTTCATATGGTCCAACGTAGTTGGGACTCAATTTTCCATTATTTCCAAATCTCATCACTCCTTTCAACGGCAAAACCTTTAAAAACACCTTTTCTCCAACTTCATATTACATTTCTCTCCAATGCTAATCATCGTAACTCTTTTGTCTATCTTGTGTTGCTTTTAGTTTACTTTTGATTAGCTTAACCTTTTCAACTATTTCTTGCACAAATTCAGGTCCTTCAAATATTTTTGCCCCTTCCCTGTCCTAGTAGATTAGACTCTACACTTTCATCCATATAGAGCTTCATACGGTACCATACCAATTCTACTATGATACTGATTGTTGTAAGCAAATTCCATCAATGGTATGTACCGATCCCAAGAACCCTAAAACTCCAAAACACAAGATCTCAACATCTCCTCTAACGTCTGTATAGTCCTCTCTATCTTTCCATCAGTCTGAGGATGCAAAGCAGTACTAAAATTCAATTTCATACCCAACGCACTATGTAATGTCTACCAAAATCTGGAAGTAAACCTGGGATCTCTATCTAATACTATGAAAACAGGAATACCATGTAATCAGACTCTCTCTCGTATATACAACTCTACCAACTATTCAAGAGAGATTTTGATTTTAATCAGTAAGAAATGAGTTGTTTTGGTCAGTCTATCATCAATCACCCAAACCGCGTCTTTACTCAATTATGTCCGTGATAATCCTATCACAAAATCCATAGTTATTCATTCTCACTTCCAGACTGGTATAGGTAATGGCTAAAGTTTTCCTGTTGGTGCCTGATGTTCAGCCTTTACCTGCTGACATACTAAACATCTGGATATGAATTTAGCTACATCCTTTTTTATGTTGGGCCACCAATAGTGATGTTTCAGAGTATTGTACATTTTTGTCATTCTTGGATGCATAGTATATGGAGCATTATGTACGTCATCCAGTATCTCTAATCTAATCTCCTTAACATTAGGTACACATACTCTGTATCCAATCATCAATAACTCATCAACTAATTGAAATGGGGTCTCAATACCCTGACCAGTCTGTTCAATCATCCTTACACATTCTTCATCTCATTTTTGTGTTGCTTGTATCTTTCTTAACAACATTAGTTGAACCATTAATGATGCTACTAACATTCCCTATTCAGTTAACTCTAGCTTTGTATTCAAGCTTTGTAAAGCTATCAAATCAATCATACGTGTTAGTTGTAAGCTAAATATAGCAACACTCGAATTTTTGCTCAGTGAATCAGCCACCACATTTGCTTTTCTTGGATGATATTCAATTGTGCAATCATAGTATTTCAACAACTTTAACCATCTTCTTTGTCGTATATTTAATTCTTTTTGGGTCATCAAGTATTTCAGACTTTTATGATTTATAAAAATCTGAAATGTCTCGCCATACAGATAATGTCTCCAGATCTTTAGAGCAAATACCACTGCGGCAAGCTCTAAAGCATTTATTGGATAATTAGTTTCATGTGGTTGGAGTTGTCTAGAGGCATATGTTGTCACTTTCCCGTTTTGCATCAACACATATCCAAGTCCTTGATATGAGGCATCACTATAAATGACGAATCCTTCTGTACTCGAAGGAATCGTAAGGACAAGAGCGGTGGTCAATTTGTATTTCAATTCATCAAAACTTTGCTGACATTGATCATTCCATTGGATAAAAACATTCTTTCTCAATAGTCGTGTCAGCGGTGCAACTATAATCGAAACCCCTCCACAAATCTACGATAGTAACCTGCCATACCAAGGAAACTACGTATGTCTGTAACTGTCTTAAGCGGTTCCCAATTCACTACTGCTTTAATTTTCTTTGGATCCACTTATATTCCCTGTTCGGATATCACATGTCCTAAGAAGACTACGTGATCCAACCAAAACTCACATTTGCTAAGTTTTGCATACAACTGTTTTTCTCGCAAAAATTGCAAAAGTATTCACAAATTTTCATTATGTTCCTCAGTATTCCTCGAGTAAATCAATATATCATCTATGAATATAATCACAAACTAATCGAGGAAGGACTAGAATATATTGTTCATCAGTTCCATAAATGTTGCTGGAGCATTAGTTAAACCAAATGGCATAACTAAAAACTTGTAATGACCATACCGGGTTCGAAAAGCATTCTTTGGAATATCTTCCTGTGTTATCTTCAATTGATGATATCTGGATCTTAGGTCAATTTTGGAAAACATTGTGGCACCTTGCAATTGGTCAAGTAGACCATCAATACGAGGCAATGGATATTTTTTTGACTGTTACATGATTAAGTTTGCGATAATCTATACATAACCGTAATATTCCATCTTTCTTTCTAACAAATAATACAGGTGCTCCCCAAGTTGAAACACTAGGTCGAATGAAACCTTTATCAAGTAACTCTTACAATTGTTTCTTTAGTTCATGTAATTTAGATGGTGCCATTCTGTATGGCTATATGAATATGGGTGTCGTACTAGGAATCAACTCAATAGTAAACTCCGTCTCTCGAGCAGGAGGTAATCCTGACAGATCCTCCGAAAATACGTTATGGAACCGATCTACTATTGGCATTCCTTTTATGTTTTCATTTGTTGTCGTTCTATCAACTATATGGGCTAAATAAGCATCACATCCGTCTCGGATCAACTTAAAAGCTTGAATAGCTGATATTAGACAACTAGGTACAAGTTTTTTGTTCCCACAAAATATTACTTTCTTCTGCTCTTTCAGTTCAATTATGACTTCCTTGGTATAACAGTCCATTTTAGCTCAATGACGAGCTAACCAATCCATACCTAAAATTAGGTCAAACTCTGTCAAATCCAATAAAATCAAATCAACTGTTAATTCTATGTTTTGTATTTGTATTTTACAATCCTTGTATATCGTATGTACCCACATCATTTCACCTAATGGAGCATGAACTCCCAGGCTCTGTGTCAGTATTTCAGGATTAACTTTTTCTACATGTGTTATTCTAGGATTTACAAATGAATGTGTAGAACTAGGATCAATTAATGTATAAACAGAAACACCAAATAAATGTAACTCACCTGTGATAACCTCATGGGCATTTGCTGCCTCCTCTTGAGACATCGTAAAAACTCTAGCATGTCCTTGAGTCTGAGTACCAAAGTCTCCTCTGCCTCGGCCAGATTCTGAAGAGAAGCAGCTCCTCTACCCTGTCCTCGAGTACCACTAGTCGTAGTCATCAAATCACTACTATGAACAATAGATGGTACCTAGGAAAAATCTTTCACTATCTCTCCTCTAGCTCCTCTCTCAGGACAAGCTCTCGCAAAATGTCCCTGCTGACCACATACATAACAACCTCCTGTCAACATCCTACACTCACCTGTATCAAGCCTCTAACAATGTGGACAAGGAAGTCTAGCAGGTCTTGACATTGTCGCTGAACTACCCTACCCTCCCCGACCTGATCCTTAACAGCGATAAGCCAAATAAAAAAATGGTCGTGATTGGCCTATGGTAAATCCTCGAAATCCGGTACGAATAAGGGTAAACTCAATCCTCTTACCCGGTCTGCTAGAATCTCCAGGAGCCACTACCCTCTTCTATGTACTTGCTTTTTCCTCTTCCTCAACATCATTAACCTTAAAAAGTTCTTCAGCTCTAATTGCTACATCTCTCAACATTGTATACTCACTGGTCTCTGTCTTAGGGATTTATCCATATTAGTTGCAATATGGCTCGCAGCAAAATATGATAGCTGGGTAAACTGCAACTCGTACTGGACTATAGTCATCTTCCCCTGCTTCAGAGCTAAGAACTCTTTTCTTTTTGCATTCAGATACACCTCAGGTAAGTACTTCTTCCTAAACTCCCGTGAAAAATCCTCCAAAGATATAACTCGTGGAAACTCCAAAGAATGGGGAACTGTCTTCCACCATTCATACGCATCACCCTGTAACAAAGATACTGCAAACTCTAACCTGTCCTCCGTACTAGCCTGCATCATTGCATCATCTCAAAGACTCTGATAATCCGATCCAACCACTCTTGCTCCAGTCGTGGATCTGTAGTACCACTGAACTCTATAGCTCCCAATTTCTTCAATTCCTTAAAGTTTCTGGCTCTAATCTGATAATCTATCAAAGGTGGATCTCTGTATATATGATAGTAAGATGGGGGTGGTGGATAAGGATAGACAGCAGGTCCATACTGTGGATAATAAGGATCATACTATGTATCTCTCAATCCTGCACGTGATAAATGTACTGTAGGGTTTGTTGCTCCCTCTCTCTCAGTAGGATGTCTGGGCTCTGACATATCTATAAAACAAAATAAACTAATTAAGCACACATTTCATACAATAATGATGCAAATGCAATCACAAATCATATATTAATAACATATTCAGGGATCATATCCCTACTCTGATACCAAATTGGAACGTCCTATCCTGTTTTCCATATTAATCACTTTACTAATTAATCATATTACTATCAGCGTACGTATACTTTAAACCTTTTCTTACAATATATACTTAATTCGTTAACGTTAGCCTTTGTTCATCTTCTTCTAATCCTATTAATCATTCATACAACCATATTGTATCTTCGGTTTATAGTTCATCTGCTATATACTCAGAATATAGATCGTAATAGCTAACACATCCATGGATTAAGCTTTATGTTAAACTAATACGCCCTTTATTCTTTATTAAGCAAGCTCATACTTTACGTAAAACTGCTATATAATGGCTATAACCTGGATATACCAACCAATACTTATTGCACTACTGCAATTCAATTTCAAACATATCAATAGTTCTTAGGCATATATTAACTCATTTAACCACATACACCTCAAAACAACAACAAACTCATATATATACATATATATATGATAACCATATCAACAAAAACATATTCGTATCAATCTATAATCAAACACAAAGTATGCACAGGAAAAACATGCAATAGCACTCGAAACATCCTAGGCCCAGCTCTAATAAGGAGAGATAAAATGGTCCAAGAGTAGCAGTCGACCCACCTGTCAAGTATAAATCTCTATCTCTACTCTCTACTAGATCCTGAAACCAAAATTCGCAGTTACATGAGTTGCGGGCTCAATGAATAGTCATTAAATTAACCAAGTTATCAATTGAATATATGAATCCATTATCAATAATAACCATAAGCATAACATAATAAACTATATACATTCACAATTATTCTTTCTATAAATCATATAATAATATTTCTATACGTTCATTTATTTACAATGCAACAAATCGATTATATGCACAGTAGCATAACAATGTACTGTATAAACCCCTCTACAGAAATGATCCTATAAAAGGAATTCCCCCTCTACAGTATAAACCCCTCTACGTATGATTGATCATATATCACCAATCCACACCTCACCATATCAACTCCATATCAATACCATATCAACACCATATCACCTCAATCGTACTCGCAACATACAATCATATCATTCATACTGTAACGTACATGTTTGTATTCTCATTTCATTCGTACCTGTTTGCAATTCGATAAAGTAAACATATTAGTTTCCAATTTTATACCAATACCAAATTTGATCATTTTATTTCATTTGATCGCAATTCATATATCCATTCGAATACTTAATCAATATCATATATAAATTTGCATATTCATTATATTTAAGTGAGTTAGACTACTCACCTGTCAAAGAAAATACTCGGACCTCTGCGTGTTTTGGTCCTGCCCTGACTATCTAGTCTTTCGTCCTAGAATAACATAGACCAATCTTTTTATAAAATTCAATATAACCAACTTATAATGCATGCCCTAATGAATCCGTTAAGTTTACTTTTCAATTTTGCAAAACCCTAATCCTAACGCTATAAATTTATGACTTTATCTTTCATCATCAATTCATCAATCTAAATCAATTCTATCTTAATTCTCTAGTTATTTCAATAATCTATTCAAGAAAACTCAAAGCTTTCAATAGCAAAACAAGTAAAAATTTACAAAAACTTCAAGTTTTACCTGTTTCGATTATACCACAGGGTATTCGTCTCGAGATTAGGATCGATTCGATAACTCGAATCAATTTTTAACTAAATTCCTAAGTTTCTCTCTTAATATCTCTCACCTTTCTCAGCTCTCTCTCTTTACCCTTTTCTCTGGAGCTTTGATGGTGCTCTTGAAGGTTCTAAATCATTTTTCGATAACGAACTTATATTTTTTTCACCAAAATAGAGAAGAACGTGTGGTGGGATGTGGATTACGTGTGGTCATGCCCACCACGCGTTTTCTCACCCTCCACCAAGTGTAATTTTTGATTTGATGCTTCCTTTGATTATTTATTCACTTGACATCAACTTTTCATCAACCTTTGATCAACCTTATTCAATCTTATTTCTAATCATTTATTTTTCTTCATTTTATCACTTAAATTCTTACTTTCATTAATCATTTTACGTATAATATTAATTATATGGTTTTAGGGCGAGAATGTTACATCTCCGTCGATATACGTACCTGTATCACGGCCATGAGGAATAAGAGGCCTGGTGGAATAAATCCTCCCACCTCCTGCTCCTCCTCTAGATTATCTACTACCACTCTCGCCTTTGCCACAAGGTGGTCTAGAATCTATCTTCTTCTGCTTCCCAGCTGAACTGGAGCTACCAAAAACTTTTTATCGCTTGCCCTCTCTTTTATCCCCTCTGCTGCCAACTCTTCTGCCCTAATGGAAGTCTCAAGTAGACAATCATAAGTGGGTGGTTTCATTGTAATCCTGTTACAAACATTATACCTCAAACCCACCTCAAACCTGTCTCTCCTCTTCTAATCTGTATCCACATCCTCTAGAGCATATCGAGACAATCTGGTAAACTTTGTCTCGTACTCTATAACTATCATATCTTTCTGTTTCAGCTCCAGAAATTCAATTTTCTTCCTCGTCAGATACAGTGGAGAAGTATATTTATCAGTAAATTTTCTCAGAAAGTCTTCCCAAGCTAGCGTCAAAGGATCATTCTGGCTATTCAAAATTGATTCCCACCAATTCCAAGCTGCTTTTCTAACAAAGAAGTGGTATACCTCAATTTCTTCTCTGGGGTACACCTCATACGTGTAAGAATACACTCAGTATGCCTCAGTTAGTCCTCAGCCTCGGTTGGATCAGTCGTGCCCTTAAATTTCTTAGCCCCACGTTTCCTAACCTCCCTAAAATTTTTATCAATATTAAGAGTCTACTGATTCCCTGAAGCTCTCAGATCTCTCATCATCTTCTGCATCATCTCCAAAATGGAGCATATGTAGGACCATAAGGGGTATATGTATAGTAGGCTATGCAGTAGCCTGTGCAGGCTGCTCAGGAGGTACTGGGGCTGACCCCTGTCCCTCTACCGACTCTCTGGACTCAACAGTGTGATCATGTGATACATCGTTTATAGGCTCCATCTGTTATAGAAATCACAAGTTCAAATCATTTAGCTTTTGCCAAAATATGATGCAATAAAATCATTTTGGCACAGTCTGCAGAGAATTTAATCTCTGCTTTAAAACCACTAAATGTGAAGCTCAAATTTTAAAACCATTTATCTAAATAATGAATTCATTTTGTAAATAATATAATATTTAAATACGAATAGAGGAGAGAGAAATACAAATACATGCATTTTCATAAAAACTCGGTCAAAATGTTTTCCAAAATAAACAAGATTTCACGGAAGCTGTAGATAGTTTGAAAACAAATTTAAACTCATAATGTATGTATACACATATATATATGTACAACTCATGTACAAAATCAAACTTTCAAAACACAAAATCTTGAGCTCAACCTCTGACAATATCACTTAAGTGGATGATCACTACAGCTCTTTGGTCTAGTAGCAGCTACGTACGATCTGCATAACATTATAAACAATCACACAGATGTGAGTATTTTTAAATACTCAGTAAGTGTTTTATTAAAATTTAAGTATATTATTCAATAGAATAATATCCTTATTCATTTCTATTACATTCTGCATATAATTCTCTATTTATATGCTGTGCAGGGGAATTTTACCAGTGAGCACGGGTAGTGCTAGATGAACACGGGTCGTGCTCATCAATTAATTCCCAATTGGCATGGGTCATGCCCTATATAGTACGAGGACGTGCTCATCCCAATTTTTCGAGATTTCTCATAAGCATGGGGCACGCTGTCAAGATTGGCAACAACATGAGGGCGTGTTGGTCAGCACGCAGGTCGTGCTGACTCTCAAAAATACACATTCAAATCTATTTTTAAGCAATATACACACAGCATGTGGAACTCAATTTTTAAAACATTTTATCCAATTACTTTAATCCTTTCTTTAAAAACAATACAATTTTAAATATATATGGAGGAGAGAGAAAGTAAAATATTCATAATAGATAAAACTCAGCCCAATACATATAAAGCAAAATTTATACAACGAAAGCAAAGGTTTAGGTTTGAAAATCGTCTCAAAACCCAAATGTATGAACATTTACATAATTATACAAATATGTACAAAAAAAACTTGAAGCACTCAAAATGGATCTCGACCTCTGACGATATTGCTCTAAAAATATGATCATTGAAACTCTGGTCCAAAAACAGTTATCTGCGTCCTGCACATCATTTAAACATTCAAACAAACGGTGAGTATTTCTCAATACTCAGTAAGTTTTTTAACAAATTTAACATGTATTTTAAGTTTATACAACTTTCCAATCAATTATATAATCATTCTACTCCTAAATTCCCATTTTAAATGATGCGCAGGGAAAATCAGCAACCCAACACGAGGGTGTGTTGAGGCAGCACGAGGTCATGCTCTTGCCTCTGATTCTCTAGTAGGCACAGGTCATGCCATACAAGCATGGGGTCGTGCTCGTGTTTTGTTTTGCAGAATTTAACCTCTATTTTCTTTTGATTTCAATAGCAAACAAGTTCTTTAAATCTTGTACATGTCCCACATGTTTCATATATTTAATTAACAATGTTTATCCATCAAAACACTCATTATACAACTTATATGTTTATTCACATTTCATTATTCATTAAGTGCTTTGATTATCATATTTTTCCAACATAAAAGTTGTACCATATCAATAGTATAAAACATATGAAACTCACAAAAAACATCATATTCAAATCAAAGTAAATACCACATATATACTCAATATAAACTATACACTTTTCATTCAAAATACAACTCTCAATATCTATCATATAATTATTCATAAATCAAATAACAATGCAACAACAATGCTGATCATGAATGTTTAATCGAATGCATAAGAATGACAATGCAATCACATGTGAAAATGCCCTGGGGTATTGCTTTCTTTCTTTTTCTTTTCTTTTTATTTTTATTTTTCCCTCGGTCCCATACCAGCATTGTACCCAGTACGGCATCGAGCCCAGCTCGGAATATCATCGATCCCAGACTAGCATTGAGATCTCTCTTAGAATAATCCTCAGGCCCAACAACACAATGAATAATCAATGCATTCATATCTCATAATCTCAATCAAGTATGCTCAATAAGAAATCCAATGCATTCCATAATCAACAAGCAATCATATGCTTTAAATCAACTTAATATCAACTTTAAATCAACATAATGTTAAAAGAGCATACTTTCATAATTCATAGCTCATATGAATAATCAAGCATATAACCTCATCATCAATACAACATCACTCTCAAAACATTCTCATGTAATTCAATTCAATTAATGACTATCATTTAGGCATCAATTATTCATAACCACAACATATACATGAGCATGGATACTAAAATACAATTAAGTAAGCATAAAACGAGGAGAGAGAAAATATATATACGTTATTTATACAAATCTCGGCCTAAGCCTGTTTTATTTTCACAATCAAAACACAAGCGGAAGCTAAATAGTTTGAAAAACATTCAAACTCAAAGTTGTGTGTATATACATATACGTACAACATATGTACAAAACAAAAATCAAAAGTGAACTCTGGAGCTGGACCTATGATGTAAAGCTATGTAACTCTGATCACCTCTGTCACTGTCCAGCAATAGCAGCTACCTACAATCTGCACGTCATTTAAACGAACACGGGGGTGAGTATTTAACATACTCAGTAAGTGTTTTCAGCTTCATTTATATAAAATGATGTGCAGGGAAAAATACAAGTCAGCACGACAGAATTTCTAACCATACAGGTTGTATCTTCTTTCTCCCTATAGCATCAGACTATACCAGTAAAAACATATTCATTCAATTCACACAGAATTTCTAACCATACAGGTTGTATATACTTCACTCAGCACACAGCAACATTTGGATCACATCGATCGGCATCCACATAGGATAGCACACAGCTTAATTATCCACACAGGATTGATCACACTGATCATATTCATATGAAGCAATCATCCACACAGGATTAATCATATCAATCATAATCACATAGATCAAATTCACACAAAATCCAAATCATAACATGGTACATATACGAATGTAATGTATGATATGACAATGCTAATGCAAATCCACATAGGATGACCCCGATTTTTTGTCCTCTATTCCACACAAGAGAGGATACCTCTGTACCATACAGGAGAGGTTAGGCACACAGCCTGTAAATACGGACAGCATACAGCACGTCCAGGACAGCACACAATAAGTCCTTATCCACACAAGAATTATAGCCACACAGACATCTTTTCATACAAATGCTTATACAATACGTGAATGTATGAATGACATTCGTATCATTACAGCTCACAAAGTATAAGGCATAGCTCACACAGAGCATATAATATACTACATAGGATTACAGTTATCATAAAAACATACCACACAGTTATAACTATCATCAACGTATCAATATCAACTCCATGTCAACATTTATTAATGTAAGCAATACAAGCTTACCAATAATCAACTTAGAATCAATTATATGACAGCCAAGGCATATATATATCAATCATATGTCAACCAGACATATAGTCAAAAACATAACATCATTTATTCATATCAATGAATCCACAAGACAAGAATTCAATTCAAGCTTTATAGTATTCCTTCACTTTGAATTGAAATCATAAAATCATGTTCAATCTACTAGAATAGATGAAATCAACTTTAATCAACCAATTCACCTCATTTTCAATTTAATTCATCTAATTCTAGCAATCCTCAATTCACAACATTATAGGCCAAATATATTAACATATATATAATCCTAGAAAATCTATATTCTCACTTATAAGAAATAATCTTACGAATGAATTTAGTAAGCATAAGAACACTTACCTCCTAATACGAGCAAAATCAAAAATGTCAACACTAAATCAATCCCTGCTCAATCCTCGTACAGATCCTCCTGTATGAAATTAATCACATACATTTCATTATCTAGCTATATTCACATTGATTCTTTACTTAGAATCATCAAAACATCATTTAAAACCTTAATTCATCCATTCTCATAATTTCCCTTCATAAACCATTCTTCCTAAAATCCTCCCTTACAATGATTTATCTCTTCTAAATCATACACAAGGAGTTATTAAGTTCCATTTAATCAATAACATGTTTTTCCCAACAACAAATTTCAATTCAAACACATTAAATCATCAAATTCAAAGCATAACCTTCCAAAGTTCACATAAACCAACTATCAACCCTTACCTTATTGACTTAGATTTGATTCTTGCAAGAATTGAATTTTACTCTTGCTAATTTACTTCGTACACTCAAGAACAAGATGTTTTGCTTCTTTCTTAGCTCCCCTCTGGTT
>CANYCX015629288.1:0-16042 GCA_948193385.1 Breynia disticha f. nivosa
TATATATATCTCCCAAACACCAAATTTTGATGAAGAACAATGAATTCTAGGGTTTTTGGTCTTTGAAAATGGTGAGGAGAGAGAAAAAACGGGATTTGTGTGTATAAGGAGAGAGATAGGCACATAGGATATATATATATAAGGCTTGGAAAAGAAGTTTTTGCCCATGGCCTTCTTTTCGACTTTCTCTCTCCCGGTTTACCTAACTTCACCCGATTTTTAAATTTCACATCCTTCTACTCTCTTCCACCAACTAATACTTAATTTACTTTGCAAAAAAATTCCTCACATTTTTACTTAATTATTCAAATTAAATCTATAATAACGAAAAATGGAGGGCGTTACATTAAAGATTAAAAACTATATTAAAACCTTGCAAAAAAAATACATTAGAATGACAAATAAAATAAAGTGATTATATAAGAGAAAAAATTTCATAGTAATTTTCAACAAAGACAACCTAAAAAAGATTAGTTGATTTTGTAGTAATGGACCTGATATTTTTCTTCAACAAGTAACACTACATCCCTTGTTGAAACAATTATAACAACCAATAAATTGATGATTACTCATATAGTAATTATTGATAAGTGATTAAAAATATTAATAAAATAATAAAGAAGAAAATCATTTGTCTTGTAAATAAAATATAACATAATTATATAGTGACAATTTATCTCAAAACAAATCATACATAGTAAAGTCTCAAATAATAAGATTCTTACATACCAAATCTTAAATTTAAGTTACCCATATTTTAAATTTATATTTAAATAAAAATTGAGATTAAAAACATTAAAATTACTTTCTTTTTTTTTCATATGATGGTGAGGTACTATGTCAAAACATAAATTAAACATTAAAGCTGTAACGCCCCAAAAATTTAATGAAAATATTTCAAAAAATATGAAAAACAGTGAGGGCAAACGGCCTGGGGAACGACCTAGCCAAACTGTTCCCCAAACCGTTTCAATTATGGACAAAATGTGAATTTTCGCAAACAGAAGCCTAGAACTACCTGGCAAACGGTTTGGTCAGCCTGTTTGCCAGACCGTTCAGCCTGTCTGGGGTCTTAAAAAGGGACGTGTTTTGAGTAGAAGAGAGAGAGAAAAACATATTTCCTCAAACATACCCAACCCCCTTACGAAAGAATACCTCCCAAACCTTCAAAGAAACATCCCAAGACCTTCCTAAACACAAATCTTCACCCCTCTTCCCTAGTTGGTTGTAAATCTCAAGCCGAAACAAAGCCTTGGACAAGCTATAGGGTTTGGGCCGATTTTCAGCAAGGTAATCTCCTAACCTAGACGAAATTTTTGAGTAAAAAAGAGGGTTTGGTGTAGGGTTTTGTGAGGTTTTTATGGTTATTCATAATGGCAAGTGTATTTAGCTTCGTATTAGGATATTTATGAGGGATTGATGTTTTTAGGGTTCAAGTAGATTGGGGATTCTTAGGGATTCAGAGTTAGTGCGTGAAATAGAGTTTAGATTTGTGTGAAATAAGGAAAATGTGGCATAGATATGTGTTTAACATGGAAAATGTGGGTCGTTTTGTGTAGGAGGTAGTGTTCGAAACCCAGAGTTGAGCCGATTCACAAGATTCGAGGTAAGTGCACTGAATCCACACTTAACATTGCATGTCTTGCTTCTATGGAACTCAAATTTAAAAACAATTTTCCCTGATAAACAATATAAATAAAGAAATAATATTAATATCAAATCTTAAAAATGAGGAGAGAGAAAACATACACACGTTGTTTATATCGGCCCAACCTATTTAGTTTTCAAAATCATACACAAAAGGAACAAATTGTTTGAAAAACATTCAAACTCAAGTTTTGCGTGTATATACATATCTGTACAACATATGTACAAAACAAAAATAAAAAATGAACATCGGAGCAAGACCTATGATGTAAGTCGCAGCTGAACTCTGATCACCGTTGTCTCTATCCAAAAGCAGCTACCTACGATCTGCACATCATTTAAACAAACACGGTGTGAGTATGAAACATACTCAGTAAGTATTCTTAGCTTCAATTAGATAAAATGATGTGCAGGGAAAAAATGTAAATCAGCACGAGGACGTGCTCAACTCCTTTCTCCCTATTGCACCAGACTATGCCAGTACAAACATAATCATTCAATTCACATAGAATTCTAACCACACAGGTTTATACTCTTAATTCAGCATATAGTAACATTTAGATCATATAGATCAATCAATATAGCACATAGCAACATTACATAGATCAAATCAACATCCACACAATATAACATACAACAATTATGAACCACACAGGTTCAATTATCCACATAGGATTGATCCCACAGATCATATTTACCTGAACAATCATCCATACGGGATTAATCATATCGATCATAATCACATAGAACTCAATCATAACATAATACATATACGAATGTAAATGTATGGTATGACAATGCTAATGTAATTCCACACAGAATGACCCCGGGTTATTGTCCACCATAGCACAAAGTAATGGAAATCCTCTATTGCACACAGTAGAGGAATGAGACACAGCCTGAGCACACAGCTCTGAGCATAAAGCTCAAAAATATGTACAGCACATAGCAAGTCCAGGACAACACACAATAAGTCCTTATCTACACAGGAAGACAGCCACACAGGCTCGTGCCACACAAATGCTTATGTAATATGTGAATGTATGAATGCTATTTATATCATATCAGCACACAGCATAGGAACAACATTTGTATCAGGACACAACATAGGAATGACATTCGTATCAGCACACAATATAGCTCAGATAGAGCATATCAAATACCATACTGAATCATATGTATCATGCTTTCCATTATACCATTCTAAGCACACAGTAATAAAACAAAGAAAGCATATCAACATCTCACACATAGAACATACCACACAGGTATAAGATATCCATAACAAATCAACCAATTGTTAATCATATATCCATGTAAACAAACATATGTTTACTCACATTCAACTTTAAGTCATTCCTAAATCAACCATATATCCACCAAGGTATATATTTGTCAATCATATGTCAACATTTATTTAAGCAAAGCTATACAAGCTTTTCAACAATCAACTAATAATCAGCCATATCTCACTCATTTTCAACTTGATTCATCTAATTCTAGCAATCTCAAAACACAACATTATAGGCCAACTATGTATAATCTTACAAATCAATTTAGTTAGCTTAAGAACACTAGCACGTAAGCTTAGAATACTTACCTCTAACTATAAGCAAAATTAACACTCTAAACCCTGTCTCAAACTCCGCTCAACTGTCTTACAGATCCTTCTGTACGAAATTAATCATATACAAAGAATCATTCAGCTTCCTAACATATATACTAGTATTTCCATCATCAATTCAGCTTAAACCTTAATTAAAACCTTCAATTTACACAAAAATGTCAGATGACAACGAGTTTACCTTGTTGAAATTTGGATAGAAACTCTAAAACTCGTCTAGATTACGTTCCCGTTTGAAATCTACGAGTTTGTAGGTATAAATTCAAGTTTTTTGGTGTTAGAAAGGTTTAGGAATGTTTTTGAAAGGTTTTGGACGAGAGGAATAGAAACTTATGTTTTATCTCTCTCCTTTCATTCAAAACGTGTCAATTTATAAAGTTTTGTCGGTCAGAACGGTTTTTAGAACGGCCTAGCAAACCATTTTGGTGGCCATTTCACCTACACACAAAAACACATTTCTGAGTCTGAAATTTTGTGGAGAACGGCCTCTAGGTGTTCTGGTGATGGTGTTCCCTTAAATTTCTGCACAAAATGCATTCTGGCAGTAATTGAGAATGGCTACGGAAATGGTTTGCCATGGCCGTTTCCAAGGTCGTTTTAATCCATTTTCTAAAATTTCCTTAGTGGTTTCCCGTCAACATTCTATCAACCTTTGATCAACCTTTTATTAACCTTCATAACTTAAGGTGTAAACATTGCTTTTGCTTAATTTTCATACGTAAAATTGTTCGGATGTTACAATTCTCCCCACCTAGAAAACTTTGTCCCCGAAATTTCAAATCAAGGAACGCTTAAGCAAAACCAAATCATAACATTCAAATTCAAGATCAAAAATTGAAATGTACCTCAATGTTCTGACATAGAGTCAGGAAACAGATATGGATACTGTCGTTTCATATCTGACTTAACCTCCCAAGTCGCTTCTTTTGGTGAATGAAAACTCCACTTCACCGAAACCATCAGAATCTCACGATTCCTCAAATATCTCACTTGTCTGTCTAATATATCAATAGGCTCCTCCTCATAAGTCAAGTCCTCAGATATCTCTAACTCTGGAGCACACAACACGTGGCTAGGATCAGATTGATACCATCTCAACATAGAAACATGAACACATCATGTAATCGGGACAACTCTGCTGGTAACCTCAGTCTATATGTCAGTGGTCCCACTCTCTGAATATCATGTACGGTCTGATATACCTAGGACTTAACTTTCTACATTTCCCGAATCGAATAACACCTCTCAATAATCGATTGAACCTAAACTCGTAAGCAAAAAAAATTTGATTATTTTTTAGTTATGACTCTACTCCTCTATCTGGTATTTAAGATATGAGTATGCAAAGCACTTTTGTCGCGATTTTCTTGAGTAACCGGGGACAACCACCAAAAGTGGGTGGTCTTCACGTAAAAAGAGAAAGTGTTCATGATGGGGGAAACCGAGTGAACATGTTGGGAAGAAAATGGGTTTGTAGCAATCAAGTAAGTGGAAAAATTGCGATGAAGCATAAAATGCACTCGAAATTTAAAAAATCTTACTAACCAACTTTGTCTCTAACTGCTTTATTCTTATTGTTGGAATTTATTGCACCATATTTATAGTACAGTCTCAATAATATTGCTTGTCTACAGTTGTTTAATAAGTGTTGGAACTTACCTAGAATTGGTTTACACACACACGGGATCGTCTCTGGATACAATTTTGAATATGTCGTTTAGTCAAAATGTCTGTATTTAGCTTTTGGTCAGTATTGGTTATGCGTTGTGTTTGAAATTATGCTTCTTGATTATATCTGAGACCGCGTAGGAACTACATTGCTATGAGTAAATTATGCTTTTTTTCTTATTCTTTGAGTATTGTTTTTGACTATTTTCTTGAGGACAAGCAAAGGCTTAAGTGTCGTGATGTTTGATAAATGTCGTTATATATATATTATATATATATATTTATGGCATTTCTCTGGTTTTTAGATTAACTTCGGCAAGATTTCTGCATAATTTTCATAATTTTTTACATCTTCAGGTCACTCACGGATTTTTAAGCGGAAAAGGCAAAATGTGGATCGAATCGGAGTAAAAATCAAAAAAAAAATGCAACACCTGCAGTCTGAACCACCAGCAGAATGACCAACTGGCAGCTCCTGTCACTATTCACATCCAAAACGGCCACAAGAACGGGAAGCTTGGTCGTTCCAATTAACCGTTTCCAACGCTGGGTCAGAACGGCCACAAGAACAGGAATCTTGGTCGTTCTCAATGACCGTTTCCAACGCTGTGCTTCAGAATGGCCTGTGGCCGTTTCCATTGGCCGATCACAATTTACGGGGCTCGAAAATGACCCTGGTATATAAAGAATTTTAAGACTCAAACAGGAGGTTACGCAGTTTTCAGAGCTTAGGTGACCAATAGACGCAATTGCAGAGCAAATAGGAGAAGAAATTCACGCTAGAGGCCAACCAACTTGAAGATTCCTGTGTTAGATAGTCGAACTGTTGATCTTCTAAGAGTTCCAATGGGTTTTCTGTCTTTTGCATTAATATCTTTTAGTTTTGGTTGTTGAATTTAGTTTGTACCTAAGCTAAGTTTCTTATGGATATCTAGATTTGACTACTTGATTCATTTGTGGTTTTAATGAATTTTATTGAGATTCAATTGTGGTGTTGAATGTTTTCTGTGAGTTTGCATGAATAGGTTGAGAAATCATCTTACAAATTAGGTCTCCCATAATTGAAAGGAGTTTCCTGCAATTCTAGAGATGGAATTACAGAACTCCACCGTATTGGTGTAATGCTAATAGAGGAATGTATGAAGCTTAATGTTGGATTAGGGGTTTTAGTCTAAAAGAGATTTTGGCTAATCAACTTGGTCTTAGTTGTTAATCTAATCGAAGATATTTTAGCAAAGAATAGACATTCCTGTGGTTCAATGTTCATTAACTCCCAAATTAATTGAGTTATACAAGTATGAAATCATAGGAGGAGTTGAGTCTAGGTATCCATTTTTCTCCATTTGAATTAATCCAATTCTTTTGCATTGTTATTGTTTTATAGCTGTTAATTGCTTAACTTAGTTTTATTAGTAATAATTAATTAATTTTACAACTCGATATTATTCCAGTTAGATAATAGTTTAGATTGATAGTAGTAGTACTTGACTGTCCTCGTGGGATTGACATCTGATACTCTGTAGCTATATTACTAGTCGATAGGTATACTTGCATAGCGGGCTGTGGTAATAGTGTCTACAGAATTCGCATCACCCTCAATCTATCGCAAAACCTCAACATCCCAGTAAACTGGACTCCTGTATCGTCTCCTGTATAATGCCTCATATGGTGCCATCTCGATACTAGAATGATAATTGTTATTGTATGCAAACTCAACCAAAGGTAAATGATCATCCCAATTACCTCCCAACTCCAGAATGGATGCTCTCGACATATCCTCAACTGTTTGAATCATCCTCTCCAACTGACCATCAATCTGCGGATGGAAAGTCGTGCTAAACCTCAAATAATTACCCATCGCATCCTGCAAACTCTGCCAGAATTACGATGTAAACCTAGGATCACGATCAGACACACTTAAAGTAGCAACACCATGTAACCTGACAATCTCAACAATGTACAAACCAGCAAGTCTATCCAATGTTTCCTCGTGACGGATAGCTAAGAAATGAGCCAATTTCATCAGTCTGTCAATAATAAGCCAGATAGCATCGTGACGTCGAAACGTCCTTAGCAAACTAATAATAAAATCCATAGTGATTTTCTCCCACTTCCATTCTGAAATTCCAAGAGGTCGCAATTTTTAACTGGTGCTTGATGCTCTGCCTTGATCTACTGACAAGGAAGACATCTCGCAACAAACTCAACTATGTCCCTCTTCATATGTACCCACCAATACAAATGTCTCATATCTCGATACATCTTAGTACTGCCAGGATGAACTGATAATGGTGAAGAATGTGCCTCAACCATCAAGTCATTCTTCAACTCTGCAATATCAGGAATACACAGTCTATCCTGATAATACAATACAACATTATCATCAAGTCAGTGTAAAGTAATTACCTTTCCTCGCTCAACTTTCTTCTTAATTTGCATCAGATGTTCATCTTCTGTCTAACGCTCAGTAATCAAATCTCGCATCTGAGGTCGAACTCTAATGTTGGCTAACATCTCATCCTTAATCAAATCTAACTACACTCATATTCACAAGGAAAATAGAGACTCGGCTCTATATGTAACTGAATCATCATCCCTTTTTTATTTCCTGCTCAAGGCATCAGCAACTACATTTGCCTTTCTAGAATGATACTCAATCGTGCAGTCGTAATCTTTTAACAACTCAATCCATCGCCTTTGTTAAAGGTTCAAGTCTTGCTGTGTCATAACAACTTGAGACTCCTATGATCAGTAAATATCTAAAAACTCTCCCTGTATAAGTAATGACACCAAACCTTTAAAGTATGAATGATCGCATCTAACTCCAGATCGTGTGTTGGGTAGTTAGTCTCATGCGGTCTCAACTGTCGTGAAGTTTATGCAATAACTCTTTCGTGCTGCATCAATACTCCACCTAACCCAGATCCATAAGCAACTGTATACACAGTAAATCCACCTCCCTGAGAAGGTAACATCAGAACTGGAGCTTCAATCAACCTCTTCTTTAACTCGCAAAAACTTTCTTCACACTTGTCATTCCAAATGAACAGAGTATTCTTTCTCAACATAGATGTCATAGGTCTAGCTATCCTTGAAAAATCCTCAATAAATCTTCGATAATAACCAGCTAAACCCAAAAAACTCTGTACCTCAGTTACACTCTTAGGAGCTTCCCACTCTTGAACTGCCTTTATCATGCTAGGATCCAGTTTTACTCCCTCTGCTGAGATCAAGTATTCTAGAAAGATAACTTCAGACATTCAGAACTCGCATTTGTTGAACTTAGCATACAGCTCTTTCTCTTTCTGTAAATCTAACATAATACAAAGGTGTCTTTGATGCTCATCTCTATCACTTGAATGCACCAATACATCATCAATAAACACAACTATAAACTGATTTAAATAAGGTTGGAATACTTTATTCATCAGTGCCATAAACACAGTTGGTGCAATCGTCAACCAGAATGGCATAACAGTGAACTCAAAGTGCCTGTATCGAGTCCTGAACACTATCTTCTCAATTGAGTTATCCTCAACTCTCAGTTGCCAATATCCTGACCTCAAGTCAATTTTAGAGAATACTGTAGCTCTCCGCAGCTGATCAATCAAATTATATATCTGTGGCAACGAATACTTGTTTTTCACAGTCACCTTGTTCAGCTGACAATAGTAGATACACAATCGCATACTACCATTCTTCTTCCATACAAACAACACTAGTGCTCTCCAAGGTGATACACTAGGTCGTATGAAACCTTTCTTTAATAACTCCTCCAACTGTCGTTTTATCTCTTGTAACTCAACAACTGTCATCCTGTTAGGTGTAATAGATACTGGAGCTGCTCTGGGAATATTTTTAATTTTGAATCAGCCTCTCGCTGTGGTGGCAATCCTGGTAACTCATCAGAAAATACCTCAGGATAATCTCATACAATCTCTACATCTCGTATCTCTAACTTAGGTTGATTCATATCAATCACTGAAGTAATATAGACATCACAACCCTCTCTAATCATCATCGCAGCAATCACTACTCAAATCAGGCAAGAAGGAATAGTCTTCCTTTTGCCTACTAACAATACTCGTCTCTCACCATCAAGCTCAATCATAAATTCTTTTGAATAGCAGTCGACCTTAGCCCAATTTCTGGATAACCAATCCATAACCAATATAATCCCAAACTCCGCCATCCTTAAAACAATCAAATTGGCAAAATAAGTCGACTCACCAATATGTAGCTCACAATGTTGTAAGATATGTCTCACTAATACAGTACCACCAGTAGGCATCAACAAAAAAATAGTATAACTCAGACGCTCTATACTACCTCTAATATGGTCTACCACTAACTCACTCACAAAAGAGCATGTAGAACCTAGACCAATCAATACTGAAGTAGTATATATAAAGATAGGAATAGTACCAGTGATCACGTATGGATCCTCTGCAGCCTCATCTCTAGTCATAGCATAAACTCGAGCCTATGGTTCTGACCTTAATGGTGTTGTTGCTCCATTAGATCCACCTCCTCTACCTGTACCAACTGCTCTACCTTTAGTAGCTAATCCTCCTCTAGAAGTAGAACCAGAACCGCGTCCTCCTCTACCTCTACTAGTACCAGTCGATGCTGTAGTCTTGCCCTCACCAACACTACTCTGTATCGACACACCTCCTTCCTAAGGCTCTTGTCTCTGTAGACAATCCCGGCAAAATGTCTCAGCTGACGACAAATATAACATAGTGAAATATTATCTCTGCCGATGTAGGTATTTGTACCTCGACCCTGGGGAATAAGAGGCCTGGTGGAATAACCTCTACCACCTCCAACTCCTCTACCAGATTGTCTACCCCCACTACCACCTGTCTCTCTAGATGGCCTGAAATCTGTCTTCTTCTTTTTCTTCTGCTGAGAACTAGAACTACCTAAGACTTTGTGTCGCTTTCCTTCAGATTTCTCACCCTTTGCCTCTAACTCCTCAGCCCTGATAGCTGTCTCAAGTAACATTTCATATGTCAGAGGTTTCATCGCAATCCTATCACGAATAGCGTACCTCATACCCCGCTCAAATCAGTTTCTCCTCTTCCTATTAGTATCAACATCCTTTGGAGCATAACGAGACAATCTGGTAAACTCTACCTCGTACTCAACCACTATCATCTCCTTCTGTTTCAACTCCAGGAATTCGATCTTCTTCTTTATCTAATAATGTGGAGGAGTGTATTTATCAACAAATCTCCTTAGAAAATCATCTCAAGTCAACACTGAAAGATCTCTCTGACTATCTAGAATCGACTCCCACCAATTCCAGGCTGCTTTCTTGAGAAGAGAAGTAGTATACCTCAATTTTTGTTCTGCATACATCTCATATACTTCAGAATCCTCTCTGTATGCCTCAACCAGTCATCAGCCTCAGTTGGATCAATAACACCCTCAAAAGTCTTCGCCCCTTATTTTCTAACTTCAGCAAAATTTTTATCAATGTTCAGGTTTGATTGAATCCCTTAACTTCTACCTTCATTTCTCATCATCTTCTGCATCTTCTCCCAGAACAGAGCATATGCAGAATTATACGGAGTTATAGGCATAGCAATCTATGCTGCTGGCTGAGTCGTTGGCTACTTTGGAGGTATTGGGGCTGAACCCTGTCCTTCAACTAAATCTCTGGACTCTACAGTGTGATCATACGATACATTGTCGATAGGCTCCATATATTATAAAAATCAAAAATTCAAATTTATTTCAAACTTTCAATTCGCACAGAAATTAAAAATCATTGGCACAATCCGCAGAGAATTTAATCCTTGCTCTGATACCACTAAATGTGAAACTCAAATTTAAAACCAATTTTCCCTGATAAACAATATAAATAAATAAATGATATTGATATCAAATCTTAAAATGAGGAGAGAGAAAATATATACACGTTGTTTATATAAAATTTTGGCCTAACCTGTTTAGTTTTCAAAATCATACACAAACAGAACCAAATTGTTTTAAAAAACATTCAAACTCAAGTTTTGCGTGTATATACATATCCGTACAACATTGTACAAAAACAAAAATAAAAAATTAACACCAGAGCTGAACATCTGACGTGAGTCGTAGCTGAACTCTGATCACTGTTGTCTTTGTCCAAAAGCAACTACTTACAATCTGCACATCATTTAAACAAACACGGGGGTGAGTAAGAAACATACTCAGTAAGTATTCTTAGCTTCAATTAGCTAAAATGATGTGCAGGAGAAAAATGTAAATTAGCACGAGGAGATGCTCAACTCCTTTCTCCCTATGGCACTAAACTATGCCAGTACAAACATAATCATTCAATTCACACAGAATTCTAACCACACAGGTTTATACTCTTAATTCAGTACACAACAATATTTAGATTGTACAGATCAATCAATATAGCACACAGCAGTATTAAGATCACAGAGATCAAATCAACATCCACACAGGATAGCATATAACAATTACGAACCATACAGGTTCAATTATCCACACATGATTGACCACACAGATCATATTTACCTGAACAATCATCCACACAGGATTAATCATATCGATCATAATCACACATAACTCAATCATAATATAATACATATACGAATGTAAATGTATAATATGACGATGCTAATGCAATTCCACACAGGGTTATTATCCACCATAGCACACAACATTGGAAATCCTCTATCGCACACAACAGAGGAATGACACACAGCCTGAGCACACAACTCTGGGCATAAAGCTTGTAAATACGAACAGGACACAGCAAGTCTTTATCCACACAGGATAATCCACACAGGAATAAAGCCACACAGGCTCGTGTCACAGAAATGCTTATGCACTATGTGAATGTATGAATGCCATTTGTATCATATCAGAACACAGCATAGGAATGACATTTGTATCAGCACACAGTATAGGAATAACATTCGTATCAGCACATAGCATAGCTCACACAGAGCATATAAATACCACACTGAATCATATGTATCATGCTTTCCATTATACAATCTAAACACACAGCAATAGAACAAAGAAAGCATATCAACATCTCACACATAAAACATACCACACAGCTATAATTCCCATAACAAATCAACCAACTGTCAATCATATATCCATGTAAACAAACACATGTTTACTCACATTCAACTTTAAGTCATTCCTAAATCAACCATATATCCACGAAGGCATATATTTTTCAATCATATGTTAACATTTATTTAAGCAAAGCAATACATGCTTTTCAACAATCAACTAATAATCAACCATATCTCACTCATTTTTAACTTGATTCATCTAATTCGAGCAATCTCAAAACACAACATTATAAGCCAACAATGTATAATCTTACAAATCAATTTAGTAAGCGTAAGAACACTTACACTTAAGCTTAGAATACTTACCTCGAACTATAAGCAAAATCAACACTCTAAACCCTGTCTCAAACTCCACTCAACTGTCGTACAGATCCTCCTGTACGAAATTAATCATATACAAAGAATCATTCAGCTTCCTAACACATATATACTAGTATTTCCATCATCAATTCAATTCAAAAATTAATTAAAACCCTCAATTTACACAAAAATGTCGGATGACAACGAGTTTACCTTACTGAAATCCGAATAGAAACTCTAGAACTCGTCTAGATTACATTCCTGTTTGAAATCTACGAGTTTCTAGGTATAAAATTCAAGGTTTTTGGTGTTAGAAAGGTTTGGAAATTTTTTTGGAAGGGTTTTGGACGAGAGGAATCAAAACTTATGTTTTATCTCTCTCCTTTCGTTCAAAATGCGTTAATTTATAAAGTTCTGTCGGTCAGAACGGTTTTTAGAACAGCCAACAAACCATTTTAATGACTGTTTCACCTATAAATAAAAACACATTTTTGAGTCTAAAATTTTGTGGAGAACCACCATTGGAACAACCTCTCGACGTTCTGGTGGTGGTTCTCCCTTAAATTTTTGTACAAAATGCATTCTGACAACAATTGAGAATGGCTATGGAAACAGTTTTCCATGGCCGTTTCCAAGGCTGTTTCAAGCCATGTTTTCACATTTCCTTAATGGTTTTCCATCAACATTCTATCAACCTTTCATCAACCTTTGATTAACCTTCATAACTTAAGGTTTAAACATTGCTTTTACGTAATTTTCATACGAAATTTTTTTTGGATGTTATAGGTTATGTATGGTTAACTATATTAGATTGTATTCCAACATGTCAAAATGTGTAGTAGAGTGTCACTTAAAAAGGGACTTGAATAATATGATCGTTGTTGTGGAATATGTTGAATGTGTGATGTTCTTATATTGTATTGTTATTATGGAAAATGTGTAAAGGAAATGGAGAACTCGCATGTGGTATAAGCGATTGAATGTGATTGATAGTGATTAGGTAATGGATTAAGACAATAATTGGTGTTTGTGTTAATATATGTGTTGGCTTGACGTACATCTGTTGATTTTGTGGTGATGAGCATGAGATATGTGTTGTGAAATGTGAGCATATGAGGTGTATGATATAGTGTGAGTAACGTGTGGATGGAATGTGAGTAGATGTGAATTTAATTGTGAGTGCAAGCACATGGTTTTAGTTTTAATGATGAGATTATGGGCATTTAAAGGTGACTTGAAATAAGTTAAGATCTTGTGTGAGTTGAAAATGATGAATTGGGACTTGTTTGCATTCCATTCTTTCATGTCATGTGGACATAATCATGAGCATCATTGTATGTTCATAATGTGGGAATTTTCCAAATCGAGCGAGAGCTCAAATTTCTATATGGGGATTAGCTAAATCGAGCAAAAGCTCCAATTTATGTGAGGATTAGCCAATTTATGAGAGTGGAGTCTCTCACTCGCGCAAGAAAGACTCTGGGGCATGCATTTGTGTGAATTGCATTAGCATTTCATAATACATGCATTCCCATTTAAATAATTCCATAGTTTGGATATGAAAGTGGATTTTATGTGCAGTTCATGTGTTTGAATTAATGTTATGCAATGTGGTGAATGATGTGCTAGTGTGAGTATGGATTATGTGATTGCTTGAAATGAAAATAGGTACGAACTTGTAAGTTATGGGAGTTCTATGATGAAATGTGGTCTAGTTGAATTTATGTTTGAGGATTTTTGTGTGAGTAGGAGATAGAATGCTTGATAGTTGAATTGTGATTTAAAGTAAGAGATTGTGATCGTTAAGGTTGTGGTTAATTATAAAAATGTTTGAGAAAGTTGTCTACTATGTTATGTTTTAGGTTGTGCAGAATGCGAAATGATGTAGACTAAAATATGATGTGTTTTAAGGTTGTTATTAAGTGTGGTTTGTTGAAGAGAATTGCCTATGGTTCATGTTTGAGTTGGTATGACATTTTAAGTGTGAATGTGGCTGATTGTTGAACATAGAAGGTCAGAATGGGCTGGGAAACGGCCTGTGCAGACCGTTTCCTAAGTCGTTCCAACCCCAAAGTCATTCCAAAGAGTCAAAAAGGGCTGGGGAACGGCCTGTACAAACCGTTCCCCAAGCCGTTCTAATTGAGAAAGATTCCAGAGAGAGAGAACGACTAGGAGAATGGCCTGTCCAGGTCGTTCCCCAGGCCGTTCCCATGTGTTCGCCAGCCTAGAAATGTTTAAGTTTAGGGCGAACGAGGATGGAAAACCGACCTAATATGTGGTAGTTTGGCATAACTAAGATGCATGGCGGTAAATGAAGTATGTTGGATGTACAAAGATAGAAAGATACCTTGTTTGTGGTAATTTGAAAAATGAACTGTGTTCAAAATGGCACGTCGTGCCATCTGGGAATTTGAGCATAAACACGACATTATGTGTAACATCCTCGTCTTAAAACCTTATGAGTAATAAGATAATTAAAATGATTAATAATTTATTAAATTGAAAGAAAGGAGCAGTGAATTGAAGGTTGACAAAAAGTTGACTTGAACTATTTATGAAAGAGAAAAGGAAAAGAATAAAAGAAAATAATTAATTAAAATAATAATAATAATAATAATAATAATAAAATAATCAAAACTTATATAAATGGTGGAACCTTCACTTTAGTTCCCAGAAACTTTCAAAAATAAGGAAAAGAAGAGAGAAGTGTGAGGAAGAAGAACAAGAGAGAGATCAGAGAGATTTTAGAGAGAGTAACACTATATCGGGCTAGGAAACGAGTTCGAGATATAGAAGTGATCGTAATCTCGAGCTGGAAACTTATCGGTATAAGCAAAACAGGTAAATTTTGAAGTTTACCGTAAACTTTTACGAGTTTTAATATTGAAGTTATCGTATAATCTAGTCTAAATTAGAAATTAAGTTAAGAAAGTGATTTGAGATATCAAATCAATCGTAGTTTCGAGCCGGGAGTTTAGTGAGTTTATTCGTCAATTTTTTCGAGTTTTATTATAATTGTTTCGAGTTTATTCATAGTATAATTAATTAATATTTAAGAATTGAGTTTGAAATTGAGTTAGAAATATGTTATAGTGAGTTATTAATGATTTAAGTAACAATAGGAAAATTGTTAGGGTTCCGGCTAGGGTTTGCAAAATTGAAAAACAAATGAAACGAATTTGATAGAACATGCATATAGTCGAGTTATTGAGTTGATTGTGACCTGATAAGTGTGAATTGTTCTTTAGGACGACAGGTTAGGCGTGGACAGAGTTCTAGCTCACATTTAGAGTACCTGAGTTAGAGGTGAGTATATCTCACTATTTGGATATATTAAAATGAATGGTGATATATTTATCTGCGATCGAATTGTGAATGATATTGCGAATATGGTTTGATTTTATATGTATGGTTACGAATGAAATGCGAATATGACTTCCACGTACCTAATCGAATATGAAAATGAAATGAAATTGAAAAAGGAAACAGAATGATAATATACGTGCATACTGATATGATTTCTGATATGAGCTATATGAAATGAGAAGGGAATCGTAGATACTATTCAAATAAAATAGGTACGCAAAACGAAAAAGACATACGAAAAAGGTACGTGAACGTGCTTATGCTTTTCATATGATATGTGATATGTGATATGATATGTGATATGGAAAGGTGATGGAATGGTGATAAA
>CANYCX015629693.1:0-12665 GCA_948193385.1 Breynia disticha f. nivosa
CAGGTTCTACTATCAAAGTCCTCAACCTTGATACCTCAAGCGCTTAATTAACATTCTTGGATATTTTATCAAACATATACCACAGGTCAATACATGATATGATAAAATAATGCCTCATAATTTTATTAATCAAATAATAAAAATTACAAACAATGGATTGAGCTAGGGCTTACACTAACATCCTTAATTTAATTTAGGCTCTTAATAATTTAAACTATATCAGACTTCTCACTTAAAAATTACTTTATGTCTCCTTAAGTATAACAAGTGAGATTGGGAGCTCCTAAAAATGAACTAAGGAGGGTGGAATAAAGAGTTCACTGGAGAGAAAATTTTGTTTATAAATTGATAAAATAGGGAATGAGCTTACTTAAGGAGTTTGTGGGGAATGCTCTAAAGTGAATAATAGAGAACTAATGTGCAATAATATGTACATATCAATTTGAACAAAATTAATCAGAATGTTCTAAGCCGCATATGTTCCCACATATATACAATTTTTTTTCTTCTTATTTCTTATCGCTGAACCAATACCCGCAATCAAAATCTTACTCTCTGTTAACAAAGCAATGGCAATAGCAATTGCCCTTACTCAACGGTAAAGAACATAGAGAATATCTTTACTTGTCTTCTCATTTCTAAAGACATCTATTCCTTCATTGAATTCAACAACACATCCACATTATATGGCCTAAAGATTGTTCATAACCCCATTTACAGGCAATCTCTTATTGCTTCTCCAATACCTCCATTTCTGTCCCTTATTCTGCACTCAAAGCACAACACCTTCAAACTCAAATACCATATTCAAACCCTTCTCTCATTAACCAAATTAACTCAGCACAAAATGGCTACACAATTTCCACAACAGCAACAACCTCTGCAACAACAGCAACAACCTCCTGTTGTTTTCCCTAACACAGTAACAAAACAACCAACACAAACTTCCCACTCTGACGGTTCGTTTGGGACGGTTTTTATAGTACTTGCAATTATAGTTGTGGTTTCAGCTATTGCATGTTGTCTTGGCAGGGTTTGTAACAGGCGTCACAATAAAAATAAGCAAAAGAACGAAAAGTTTCGTCCTGGAAAAGAGAAAGAAAGAGATCGTGGAAGTGATATTGAGTTGGGGTTTGAGAAGGGTTTGGCTTCAAAGCCAGTGAGTAATGGAGAACATCATGGTGGTGGTAGAGGATTCAAGACATTCCACAATGGTCGCATAAATAATATTAGTGATGGTCACCCTGGTTCTATGAATGGTCATGATTCTGTGAATGGTCATCATGGTTCTATGAATGGTGGTTATGGTGGTCAGTCTGAAGGTGTGAGAACTATTGCTGAAGCAGTGTTTAGTGTTGGAGAGCCGAAGCCTGGTCTTGGTCCTTGATTATATTTGGACCATGTCAAGTTGCAGCTTGGAAAATGTAATTATTGGGTTGAATTATCTTTACCATCAAAATTGTAAATTATGCAAAATAGAATAAGAATAGAGTTTGGCACGCATCACAAGTGTAATTCGATTCTGAAAATAGTATTTGATAATAATTTTATATTTGTTTCTTATAGTAAAAACGTAGCTTTAAAAATATTCGGAGTACGTAAGCCAACCGAAGACGGGTATTGGTCTTGGATGACTTATTTTGACACCAGTAATTCTTCAGGTCCAAGTACAAAGGCAGGCAAGTCTGCCTAAAATGATAATGGTTCTTTCATTGTACAGTCAGTATTGATGATTGCAACATTTCCAGCATCCATATGCTTCATGAACCCTGCAAAATGAATATTTTTTTTGTTGAAAATTTATAGGGAAGAGGTTAGCTTAGCTCACGAACCAAAGACAGAAAATCGAAATCTGACTAACTAGCAGGTCGAAGTCTTTGTGTCTCTCCTAACGCCGCTACAGAATATCAAACCATGTTTGACCCTTTTACTTCGAAACAGATGTTGATTTCGCAATTATTGAGTCAAATTTCTAAAACAGACTCTTCAGTGACAGTACTCACTGTTACTTTATGCAGTTACGTGATTCCTCCATTGTGTCACAGATTTACAACCGATTTTCTTTTTTTCTTTTCCATTGAAGGACCCTAACCAACAATAACGCAATTTTGTTCTTTTGTCTTGTACTGTATCGTTTTGTGCTTTATAAACCCCTTTATACTCTCATTGGAGACGAATGTTCTTTATATAAACGATAAAAACAGAAAGATTAAATCTTTACGATTATTATTAACTACCCACAAAGAGTTTTGTTGTTGTGAGAATAGGTGACATGAATACTACATTGGAGAATGCATTAGAGTGTCTTAGACCATTAGTTGAGTCCAAAGTTTGGGACTTTACTGTTGTGTGGAAGTTACGAAATGATTCATCAAGGTTGGTTTTCTAAGCTCATAATCCAACACTTCTTTGAATCCTTCTGTGTTGGAAGCTTATATTGTTTTTTTCGCAGGTTTATTGAGTTCGTTGGTTGTTGCTGTAGCGGAGGTTTTAGTGATGATGTTAAAGATGAAGAGGAAGAAGCTGGTTTGTTTTGTAAAGATGGTTATTACAAGCATCGAGTTAGAACTAAAGCATGTGAAGCTCTTTCAATGCTCCCTTCTTTCATGACTTTGTCTTCTGGGTATGGTTTTCATGGTCCATTAATGTTGTTTCGTTTAGTAAGTTTGTAAATAAAATGAGAAAATTCTGATTATGTGAGATTGAATGCAGGAATCATGGAGAAGCTGTCATAACAAATCAGCCAAGATGGCTTAGAGTTCCCAATAATGTGGACACAAATTCATCACGTGTAATTTCCTTGTCTCAATCTGGTTCTGTTTTCTTCTGTAATAATTCATTGAAATAACAAGAAATAATTTTGGTAAAACAGAATTCAAAGGGTAGATCCAATTTATAAGGTGGTTGCTTTACTATGATTTGAGCATTAACCTGAACAAAACTTCTGCTTACAGCAATCTTATGGCACACAAGTTTTAATTCCAGTATTGGGTGGGCTCATTGAGCTCTTCTCACCAAAGCAAGTAAGAATATGCCTTCTCTTTACAAAATTTTGACAATGGAACATCATTAGTTTTAGGTAATGATACTACTGTTATTACAGATTCCAGAAGATGAGAAGATTGTGGAGTTTATTATATCACACCACAATCTGCCTCTGAAGAAAGAATCGATTATTGCAAATGACACCTACTCCAATGGCTGCCATAATCAGAAGTGGCATGAACAGTTGCTTGAAGAGAACCAGGAAAATTTGATTCCTCTTTTGTCAGGTTTCATTCCTCAGACACAAGGACATTCCTGCTTAACCCATATTAGCATTGAAAGATCTTCCAGTGGTTCCAATCCTTCAATTGAATATCCATCACTTGATTCTCATTCCAGTGTGTTACCTCCTAGGCCAGAGCATAAAGTTGGCAAATCCGGCACCAGGAAGTCCGAGAACAATGATAACTGTTTGAAGGGACAAGCTAATTCGATTCCGGATTGTATCAGTAAATTTGGGAAAGGGAAAGCTATCGCCAAATCTGGAAAAATATGTGTATCTAAGAACTGTGTTACAGAAAGAAATAGGAGGAGGAGGATCCAGGAAGGTCTTCATACTTTACGCGCTCTAGTTCCTAACATTTCTAAGGTGAACATAGTTCCGTGAGCTTGTCCATGATTCAGTTCTGTTTTTGACTCTGCAATTAATGCCTGTTTTTCATTACTAATACAGATGGACAAAATTTCTATTCTTGGTGATGCAATTGAATACATCGGTGAGCTTGAAATGAAGGTGAAGGCACTCCAAGATGAGCTTAATGAGCTTGAGGAAGAGGAAATCCAAACGCGTAACCAACAAGTAAAGACATCAAACCTGAAGCCATTAGAAGAAGGTTGCTTACCTCCTATGCAGAAGAACCAAGATTCTCCTAGTCATATTATGAAAGAAAACTCTGAGGTATAAAATTATTTTGCAGATTCTGAGCCAATATTTTGATTTTCGCTTTTCATTTCAATCTCGATCTCTTATACTCGAACTCTGAAAAGATTTTGCATGATGGTTCTATTAAACTTCTTAAAGGTCCAGCTAGAATTGCACCAGATCGCAGAAAGAGACTTTATTATCAAGATGTTCTGTGACCAGAAACAAGGAGGATTTAGCAGGTTGATTCACAAATTAGATGCTTTGGGTTTTCGAATTGTTGATGCCAATATTACCACATTTAGAGGCAAAGTCCTGAACATTCTCAAGCTTGAGGTAATAACTCTTTACCTGCATCAACATAGTGAATAAATTGCACATTTTCCTGTAATGAAAACTCAATAATATATTCACTTTTCCTCTGGAAAATCATCACTGCTCAGTATATTTACAGACTCCCAAATCTGCTGTACTTTCTCGATATTCTGCAGTAGCAGAAGAATCTTGTCCTGTCATATACTCATATTTGACTGAACAACTTTTCTGATATACTATTATGTCTCTTTCTCATCTGTTTTCTAGGCAAATAAAAAGGATGCTCAACCAAAGATTTTGAGGGAGGCATTGATCAAGCTAACTGAAACAGATTGACGGAATCATTCAAAGAGGAACTAGGAAAAACAAAGCTGTAAAAGATATGGTCATTCAAGTTATACATCCGAAATATTTTATTGATCAATTATATATATTAATATTTTACAACTTTACAACATATGGTAAAATATTCTCACAACAATTATATGCACTCAAAACTGTATCTATCTTTGCTGTAGTTCAAAGAATGGTTGTTAAAACGACATCAAAATGGAAATAGACACATGTATACCTCCACAAAATCTCACAATTTCCAGGAAAGTTTGCTGCTCACTTCAGGATGCCAAGAAGGTGCAGGCCAAATTCAGATTCAGTCTGATTCAGTTAGACCATTTCATTGCAAGTTCTCACATATTTAGACTTCTTGTTTTGCATCTGTAATGACAAGTTAAGAACTTTACAGTCCATGCTTGTGTCATCTCTATATGAATCTGCCATTGTTACGATGATTTCGGCTATATTCCTGCTCGGGAAGAGGGCTGTTCATGGCTCGAGTTTCTGATTCACTGCTCGGGTAATCACCTGAAGGTAGAGGTCCGGTGGATATGTTCCTTGACGTGTATTCACCACTGTTTGCACTAAACTCTGAACTCTCCTCGCTGCCTAATGCCATCTTCCTGAATTTCATGATATCTTGATTGTACTGACTTGAATCATATATAGTACTCTGACCATATTTCACGCCATTACTGAGATCAGTCATTTCACCGTCACTGTCCAATGCTCTCACCACCTACAAATGGAAATAAAGAAGAGATTTACAGGAAACGGTTCTACCATATTTCTCAGAGTTGTGTTGCACATTTGGCTAATCTTATTTTTCTTGCAGAAGAAAACTCTGGTTTATAATCTTTGATAGAATGGTATTGAGCAGAAAAAATAGATTCATTTGAGATACCTGCACCATGCGAGGCCTTTTTGGGGCAGAATGGCGAACACAAGCGGCCGCTATCTCTATCATCCTTAACATTTCACTCTCCACATATTGCTTTTCAAGCCGTGGATCAACTATTTCACTAAGGTCGCCAGTTTCAATGGCTTTATTTAGGAGCGGACGAGCCTGCAACAATTATCCAAACACTTCAATCTTAAACTTTCATTCACAAAGAAAAAAAAATGATCCTGAATTGGAAAAGAGAAAAAGAACTGTATATGATGTAAGTTTATTATATATTCATACCCATTCAACCAGACTCTCATCACCCAACGGTCGAGTTGTATCGACTGGTTTACGGCCTGTTATAAGCTCGAGAAGTACAACTCCAAATGAGTATACATCAGACCTATCTGTTAGCTTTCCACTTGATGCATATTCTGGAGCCAAGTACCTGAACGAAATTAGAGTTTAATAATGCACTCATCATTATTCTATTCATATTCAAAAGAAAGTAAAGAATGAGAAAAAGGAAAAGTTGATGTAAACATAAGAAAGGGAATCACAATGGAGCTTATGAAAACATACCCAAACGTTCCCATTACTCGAGTTGATACATGTGTCTGAGATGTATCATTAAGTCTGGCAAGTCCAAAGTCTGCAACCTGCACTTATGCGTGCAATCTCGAATTATCATGAAGCCTTATGCTTATCATCAAGAGAATTGAATAGAATGCTAAATTATAAGAAATTCAGAAGAGAATATCCTAAATACATGCCTGTGCTTCAAAATTATCATCCAACAGGATATTTGCAGATTTGATGTCTCTGTGGATAATTTTTGGATGGCCTGCATATGACATATAATCAGTACATGTTATGATAACTATCCAAATCCTACATTGAGTAGATGTGAGATTATTTATCCCACCTCGGTTGAAATAAGATTGTAAAGAGGTCTTCCCAAGTTGTCTTTAAGGAATAATATGCAATGTGCATGGGCATCTATAAAGAGGTGCTACCATGCAATGAATTTCTCAACAGAACAAACTCAATGAACATGAATAAAGTACTTACAATCTTCATGTAAATACGCTAAACCCTTTGCAGATCCGATAGCAATCTTGAGTCGCTTAGGCCAATCCAAAACTGGCAATCCTTTGGGTGTAGACAAAAATCAGAGTCAATGGTCAGGAACATGATTTTTGGCATGAGCAAACAAAAGAATAGGAAAACTTACTGTGCAAATGATGTTCAAGAGTGTTATTTGGAACAAATTCATAGATGAGCAAACGCTGATTCTCAGAGATGCTGTAGCCTACTAAAGAAACCAAATGCCGATGGTGAACTCGACTGATGATCTCTACTTCAGCCTTGAATTCACGGTCGCCCTGTCCACTGCCTGCTTTTAGCTGCTTAACAGCTACTTCTTTGCCATCTGACATCTTCCCCTTGAAAACACATCCAAATCCGCCCTCACCAATAATGTTTTGACGCGAAAATCCATTTGTTATTTCCATCAGTTCATCGTAGCTGAAACAGGACTTATTTCCTCCTAATACACCAGAATCCGGTCCTCCAAAACCGTCACCAGGAATTGAAGGCTGCGAACCATAAGAATAATTTGCCTGGCCAGAGAAACCAATGGATTGTGGCTGCTGGCCATAATAGTATCCTTCTGCTTCAGGAAGTAATCGAAGAAAACTCAGATCAAATCATAGAATATAAACAATTGATGCTTCAAGGGCTCAAACATCATATTGACAGGTACCTGTTTTTACAGTAAAATTAGTTGGAGGCGGCATATAATTGCCACCATAAATGTCTCTTCTTTTCTTTCTCCTCCTCACAACAAAAAAGAGTGCAATGATAGTGATTAACAACACCCCCACCACCACAGTTCCCGCCACAGCTTTCGTAGATATTGTGTTTCCATTTCCACTACCACTGGTTCCGGTTCCAGTTGTAGGAGTTGTTGACCCTGTGGAAGTTTTTGGGGCAGAAGTTGACGATGAATCGGACGGTGAACCTGCCGAAACTGGTGGACTGGGAGTCCGAGATTGTGTTGGAGTTGTCTCAGTAGATGGAGGTGGAATTAAAACTGATGAATTAGGAGGCACATTTGAAGCTACTGGAGACGGAGGGGTGTTAGATTTTTCTGTAGGTGGAGGGGGAGATTGTTGCGAGTCCAAAGGCGGTGGAGAAACAAATCCCTCAATAGGTGGCGGAGGTGTTCCTATCGTTCTATTAGTAGAAGGTGTTGGAGAATGTTGTGAATGAGGAGGGCCAACTGGAGGCGAATGGGAAGATGTTGGTGGAGGTGAAAAACTTGGGGGTGTTGGTGAGGATACAGGTGGTTCTGATTTCGATGGAGGGTTATTATTAGAGCTCAGTGGTGAACTAGGAGGGGGAGAAGAAGCCGGTGGCGAAGACGGTAATGGTGATGATGGAGGAGGAGAACCAGAAACTGGTGGAGGTGATAATACAGGTGATGGTATAACAACAGTATTTGAAGGAGCAATTCCAGTGCCATTATTGGGATCAATATCTGATGATAAATCTGGTAATGGAGGTGATGGAGGAGAATTGTCATCTCCTCCGGGAGGGGAATTCGTCTCAATTGGTACTGTAACCGTTCCATCTAAAGGTGAACTCGGCGTCTCCGCCGAGTTAGACATTATATCTTCCTATTTAGCTAACAAATCTCTCCTCTTTTATCAATATCTAATCAAATTAAATCTCCTAACACAATTCTCAACAAAAATTGAACCTTTCCTTCTATTTCAATCCACAATGTCTCAACACAATTCAAACAGAATTAAGAAAAGATCAAAACTTTACACCAATACAGAACCATCAAATCAAGAAAACAAAAGGGTATAAAAATAAGAACCTGTAATAGGAAAAATGGTTGCAAAGTGAGGTGGAATTGAAGAAAGATGAAATCTTTGAGACACAAACTGGTTGCTAAGTTAAGCTTTTGACACCAACAAATTCTAATGATGATGACGACGATAATGATGATATTGTTTTTGGGGTTTTGAGAGAGTAGCGTTTCTCTCTCACAAAATTATGACTTGTAGGCACGATTTCTGTTATTCATAACTGCCTCCTTCCTTCCCTCTCATTTTTATAATTCGCCGTTCTTTTCGGCTTACCGCCAATTTTTTTGGAGGCCCATTTCACCCTTAATGGGCTTTATGTTCAGGGACAATGCGCAGTCGTTTCAAATAATTAGGTAAACAATGACGTTTTGAATTTGAAATTATAAGAATGTCAGTGTATTTTTTTCTTTTTTTGGCCAGATTCTAGTTCATCAATTGTATGAATGCCTCATTTTATATTTTAAAATTCAAAAATGTCACTTTTTATTCTCTCGAAAAATGAATAATAATTAACAACAATGAGCACTAAATACATAACCTGAATTTTTTGCAATTGTAAACTTAAAATCGGGAATTCATATAATTGACGAACTTTGGACTAACATAAACAAAAAATGAACAAACATACCCTGACATTCCTACAATTGAAAACACAAAAATGAACATTCTCCCAATTGTCGTTTTGTTCTGTATAAGAAATATTTTTCATTTTACGCAGTACTTAATGACATAATGTCACTTCGTATTATTTTTTGTTATATTTAATTATAAATAATAATATAGAAATGATGATATAATAGTGATTACTTAAACAAATCTTAATAGTGTTATAATTAATTGATTAATAATTTTTTTAATTAAAAAATAATGTTTTATGAAAAAATAATTTATTCCACGCACTACGTTAATTTCATCGAATAAATATAATTATGGCTTATATATATGTATCTGTTATATATATTTATTATATTATAAAATTAAAAAATATATATTAATAAAAAAAATAAAAAAAATTTATGCGGACACTTTTACAAAAGCAATTCTAAAGTGTTGTAAAACCGTTAAAAAACCCAAGTTAATTACATAGAGTATTTTTTATCTTTTCTTTTCAATAATAAATCTATTTTAAAATTTCTAGACCGATAGTTTTTATTTTTTATTTTTATGAAACAATTTTTTTATAAATTTAAATTTAATATAACTTTACTGTAAATTTCATATATAGTTTAAGTAGTTTAATATATGATCATATCTATTTTAATGAATTTAAATTTAATATAAATTTTTAATTTAATATATATTAAATTATTATTTTTATCAACGTTTATTATTTTTTAAAATAAATATTTGTTTATGTAAAATATTTTTATCAATTTTATATACTCTAAAAGTGAAATATAATTATAAATTAATAAATAAAAATAAAAATATTTTAAAAAGTAATTAATTTGTAAATAATAATAATAATAAAAGTATATGTAAAATCAAGGCATTTTTTGTTTGTTTGTGTAATTAGATAGATAGATTGATTAAATATGCAGAATTAATGATAAGAATGATGAATAGACTTTGTACTTCAGCTTTGCATGTGCCTTATTTATTTTGAGGAATAAATTGCCCTCTCTTCCATCCTAAATAAATATCTTTGATATTAATCGGTGGGGTCGGTTCGATTCCAGTATTTTTCATTACAGTCACACTGTAATATATTTATGAGTTCGTATTTCACTCGGATAGTCGACGAGCCAAATATAACGCGTGGAGTTTACTCCAATTTTATAATATTAGTATTAGAAGCTTCTCTTCCAGTTTGGATAATGTTCAAGTCCAGAGCGACGGGTCAAAAGAAAGCTTAATAAAATAAGGTTGGTCTTACAATGCAGCTAAGAGAATAAAATGTGGAGTGGCTTCCATTCCATGCATTAAAATTCAAATTTCTCAACTCTGAAAGATCCTCTATTTATAATATGTCAACACAAATCCTCTTGGAAATTCTCAAGCTTGCGCGATGGATCGTAGCCGGCGATATAGCTTCATTATTGAACTTTAAAGGACCAAAGTACAATATGTAAAAGTGTGTGGGTACCAATTTAAACAAAACCAATTGGCTTGCTATTAGACCCTACATTTCTACATATATACATTTATTCTCATCTTTATCTCTTATTCTTTTCTACGTGGGATAAATCCACTTTCTCTTATCTTCTTCTTCATTTTCCAACGAATCACTGACCAAGTCACTACTCCTGCAACTAATATATTCTAGTTCATGTAAGTGATAATGTCGTGGTATATATATATTATTCTTCTAAAAGCTTATTTAAGTCGGTCCATTTACCATTTTAAATAACATTGCATTTAATTGTTTAAATCTCGGATTGTTTTATAGTAAAGAGAGCGTCTGTCTCCTTTATATCTGGATTTGTGTTCAGTTATTAATAACATTAATTTTTGAATGTAGAAAACTATAATACATAAAACAACAAACCAACTAACGAATGAATTTACATAAAAAAAATTATTAAAATCATCCGAAATTTCCTACAAACCAAACCCTTATAACAACACCACAAACCAAAATGTGGCAAAATTCAAAACAATTAACGGACCATTATAATTTTGGTAATTTCAAAAACAATTATGTTACAAAATAACAACGACACGTGTTTTCACAACAAGCCTCCGCGTCATAATACCAACACGTTTTCTTGAGAACCAAGCAGTAAAAAAAACCATCTCTTCTAAATTCTCGTGTCTCTGCCGATATATCGCGTCATTTCTCAAACGCGCGTTTTCAATTTCTCCTCTTCGGACAATATATAAACGACCACACTTCACATTAAAGCCTCCAAACTAACATAAGCGATCAGACAGAAACTTCGGACATAAAAAATACTGTAATAACAACCACCACCGCCTTTTATTAATTACGCCTCACCGTCCAAACCAGCTAAACCTAACCTAACCCAACCAAACCCAACCCAACCCTTTTATTATCTCTCTTTCTTCTTATTAGTTCTTGGATTTGCAGCCATTTGTACTCTCCAACATGCAGGTAATTTCTCATTATACTGTGCAATCCCATCTTGTTCAAGATTTGAAGCTACTCCAACTAAACGCCGCTGAGTTTCAAGAACCGACGCCAAACGTTTCTGATCAAGAGAAATCGTTGGAAGACGTCGGAGGAAATGTCGAAGTTGATGGAAAAGACGACGGAATTGATGAAACAGATGACGACGACGGAGAAGATTTTAGTTTTGTTTGTGTCAACTCGGATGAGTCTCCTATAACTGCGGACGAAATTTTTTGCGACGGAAAAATTAGACCAATTTTCCCGTTGTTTGGTCGGGATGTTTTATTTTCCGACGAGAAATCAGAGAGATCTAATTCTCTCCGGCCACCGTTGAAGATGCTTTTTGTGGAAGAGCAACCGACTGGTTCTTCATCGGAGGCAGAAGAAGAACCAGAAGGACCATTTTGCCCCTGGGGAGGAAAAGCAATCGAAGCGTCGCCAGAAGTTTGTAAGAAGAGTAATTCAACTGGGTTTTCAAAGCTTAGGAGGTTTCGTGAATTGGTTCTTAGAAGTAACAGTGACGGACAAGACGCGTTTGTGTTTCTGAACAGCACGGAAATAAGTAACAAAACGACGCCTAAGAGTGATGATACGACAACGGCGGTTAAGGAGACGGCGGTGAAGATAAAGGGGAAGAGTAAGGAAACGGTGTCGTCTGTTCTCGACAGGCATTATGGGAAGAAGGGAGGGGAGAAACGGAAATCGTATTTGCCTTACAGGCAGGGTATATTTGGATTTTTCACTAATGTGAATGGGTTAAGTAGGAACGTTCATCCCTTTTAGGTCCTTCAAATGTAGTTTATGATTACTTTGGGGACTTTGTTTTTATTTATTTGTTAATGTTCTTTTAGGGGGTAGATTGATGACCGGAGGATTTATATGTAAATTCTCAGTAATTTTAATGTTTGTATATATAGGTTTTGTAATTGGTATGTAGTTGATGAAGTTTATCATCTCGACTCAGCTAATATGTCTTAATTCGTTTTAATTGTATCGTGTTTTAATTGTATCGTTATCGTGTCGTGTTTATAGTGACTGGTATAGTAATTTTAGGTAAGATAGTGAATTAAGGTGTTAATTAAAGGACATTGTTTGTAACAAGAGACGTGCATATCTCAGAATACAGGAAAAGACGTGAAGTTGAAATCTGAAACAAAGAGCTGAAAAAGAGAGTAGTGGGAAATGGAAGGACAGAGATTCTTCAAATTTTCCAGAGAGAGGAAATTTTAAGGCTTTATGTGAGAGAAAATTGTAAAGATTTGGGGAAGTGTA
>CANYCX015629735.1:0-17340 GCA_948193385.1 Breynia disticha f. nivosa
TTCTTTCATAACCTGTAATAGTTTGTGAAATTTTTAAGAAGTATGGGCCTTGTTTTTTCCGCAAATGTTGTAATTATTTCGTTAATGAAATTTGTGGTTTTGGATTTGAATGAATTGAAAATTTTTATCTCTCCTATCTGTTTCTTTTATATTTTATTTTAAATTATATTTTATTTTAAATTATATTATTCTAAAAATTAAATTGATGTTCAAGTTTGAATGTCATTTCTTGGAAAATAAGTAATTAAATTATGAAATGGTATTTAAATTTGGGCGTCACATTTCATTTCAAAATCTCTCAATGTATTTTTGTTGATGAATATATTCTTCAATTGTGCAAAGGAAGACACCGATACTTCACCTAAGTCATTGAACCAGTCATGCCCCACATCTTTCAATGTGATTAAAAAGGATTTGTACATGCTCAGAAGGATCTTTCTTTTGTGTAGCATTGCTATGGTATTTTGAACATAACACCCTCCAATAATTATCTATGTAGCTTTTAGGTCTCCTCATATTGTCTTTTAATGCCACAAACTCTTAATGAGGTCCATAGCAGTTGGGGTAGTGGGAAGCCTAGAGTTTCTACTTCAGGGAGGCTTGAGCTTTTATTTTCACCTTGGACTCCTTCTTAGTGGCTTCCTATTTGAGATTGTATTTTCACCATCTTTAGAGATTAGAGTTATAATGCCCTCAAATATTTCCTAAATTTATCCTAAATTAAGTGAATTATTAATTTGAATGATAATAGAAAGGGACTGGATGAGTTTTATACACAAAAAGGAAAAGGAGTGCACTAGTAAAAGCCAAACGACTTGCTGCATAATTTAGCCAAACTATGCACAAAAATATTGGTGCTCTAGGATCAATTTTAAACCATAATGATCAAACAATTTAGTACATAGTTTGGCCAAACCATGCACCAAACCGTTTGGTTCGGGAAAAATTTTTAAAATGGGTTAAAACTGAGTTGGAACACATTTAAACATATATTAACTCACAAGAAACACTCTCACATCCCTAAAACCATTCCCAAACACCTTTACCTACATTTTTATCACTTACAACTTTAAGAGCTTTGAAACCCACACTAAAGAGAGGAGCTTCTCACTTGGAAAGGAATCTCACACAAGGTAAACCTCTAAACTTATTGGTAGTTTTGTAAGAGAGAAAGGTGAAAAAGGAAAGACATATGAGTGAGATTTTTTCATGATTCTTTAAGCGTAAGCATAGGTCAAGGAGTGAGAAAAATGAAATTGGTTTTGACTTGAAGGTTTGAAAGAAGAGAAATTTGTCACTTTTAGGTGTGATGGAGGGGTAAGAAGGTGTAAAGAGAGATAGAGTTACGAAAACAATTGTAGGGAAAACATGGGGCCATAAAGTCAATAACTTTAAATGGTAAAAGTGTAAATCGAGGAAGAAGATAGTGTAAGTAGGGTTTAATGTTAAAGGTACAAATTTAAGTGAGAGAAGGAAGTCTAGATGTCACGATGGTTGTGGGGATGTGTAAACACTATTAAAATGATATAAAAGATCAATATTTACAAGTGAAATTTATAAAGAAACAACTTTTACTTGATTGTGTGTATTCATGCATGAATGTTAATGTAACATCCTGGAAATTGTAGAATTAATATATTTGGAAAATAGATTAAAACAAAATTGAACTGAAAAGAAAATTGGAAAGAAAATGCAAAAAACAGTAGTGAACACTGGCTGAGCACAACCTCGTGCTCATGTCTGTTGAACAGAACAACATCGTGCTCATACCTAAGAAATAGCACAACCTCGTGCCAAAGGCATGCACATGTTTTTGGAAATTTATTCAACACGATATCATACATGATCAAATTGGAACTCGTGCCAGAAAAGCATAGCACGATCATAAGCACGACCTGTGCTCAAGGTCATGTTGACTGGGCTATTTATGTATAACCAACTTCTTATTACTGTTTCATTTAAATAATAGAGCAAAATGTGAAAAGAAGCAACTCAAAACCCTAGAATCATCACAAGGGTATATTTAGGGTAGGAGAAACTCATTTCTTGTAACCTTGGAAATAAATTCATTAAGGTAAGAAGGTTTCTTCTTAGTTTGAGTGAAAAACATGAGTTATGTTGATGGAAGGTTGCTAGAATTTTCTAAAACTATTAGAAAGGAATTGATTCGAGTGTTTAATTGATATTAAGTAGTTGTATTAGGTTAGAGGAACTCATATTGTTAGTTTGGTATGTTTAAAAGGAGATTTGAGTAAAAAGTCTATATGTATGGAAGTTAGCCAAGTTACTGAGAAAATGAAGATTTAGTTACGACTGTAAATTGATGTTCTAAGTGTGAAACAAGTTGAGATTAAGTTAATATCAATCTTTATTCGATGAATTTTGTATAAGAGGACCTGTATGAGCTTTGGATCAAAGTTGAGCCCGACGCCGACTTCGTACGATTATTAAGGTAAGTGCCTTACACTTACAGTTTGCATCTGATTGATTAATTCATACTTAATTATGATGCAATCAAGTTTAAATGATAACAAAAAGGTGTCCTAAAGGACTTGGTTGCTAAATGAACTAAGTGAACTGAGTGTGATGATCTTATGATCATATACTTGCTATGTGATTCGCTATGTGCTATCTTAGCTATGTGTTATTGACATGTTTATGTTATGAATGTCTTATACATTCATTTGTTGTATAAATCTATGTGACACGAGCTGTGTGCAACTTGGACGTGCTATGTACTGTCCTTACGAGATGTGTGCTTACTTCTTATAGGTTGTGTGCCATCCTCCACTGTGTGCTATAGAGGATTCCTCTACTGTGTGCTATAGAGGATTTGAGAAAACCCTGGGTCATAATATTCTTTGTGTTAATGCATGTCAATTGCATACTCATTCCATCTTGCATTCATCTCATATTTGATGCTAATGAATGAATTTATGATTGACGATGCTGTGTGTGCTATATGAAAATGATTTTGTGAAGATGATCTTACTGTGTATCTAAGTCTATATGAATAAGGTGTTGAGGTTTCTGTGTGAAGCTACTGTATGAAGATGATAAGTGTTATGTATTATATATACACTTTGCTTGATTTGCCTATGTGGACTTGATGATGTGCTATGTGGAATATTATGGTAGAAATGGTATAAACAATACCTTAACTAAGTAATAGACTTCAGGAAATGGTTGTTGTGTGCTAAGTAATTAAATAAAAGAATTGAAGTATACATTTCCAAAGCTCAGCACGACCCTCGTATTGATCAGCATGGCCTTGTGCTATGATCAACTTGTACAGCATGCTCCATGCTTGAAATGAACTGGAAAATGACATGAGCACACCCTCTTGCTCTACATGGCACGACCCGTGCCAACTGAGAATCTAGTGATGAGCACGACCTCGTGTTCATCTCAGCATGCCTTGTGCTCATTGGAAATTCTCCTGTACTTCATTTAAACAGTGAAATACATACAAAATATATTGATAATGTATATGGATGTTATCCTATTTCATAATATACTTAAATTGTGATAAGACACTTACTAATTATTTGAAAATACTCACCTTTGTTTGATTGTTTATAATGTTGCGTAGATCGTAAGTAGCTACTGTTGGACCAGTGATTGTTGTGATCATTTACCTGAGCGATACAGTCAGTGGTCGAGCTCCAGATTTTGTTTTCTTTTGAATTGTGTAGTTGGATTTTGGTTTGTACAAATATGTATATATTAGTATTTTGTGTTTTGAATTGTTTTCAAACCTAAACTACAGCTTCCGCTTTTGTATAATATTTTGCAAAGTATACTGGGCCAAGTTTTATGAAAATACGAGTTTTGTATTTTCTCTCTCCTCAAAAATTGATATTATTATTATTATATCATTCTTTTTAAATATATTGGATATTCAAATAAATGGTTTTAAAATTTGAGCTCACAGTTAATGTTTTTAGTACTCAACGAGGGCACAGGGTTTGATCACTTCGAAGAGGCTAGACTAGCTCACACTTGCGAGGAGAGTGTATATCCAATAATTACTTACTGTTGGTTGTCGTTGCATGGTTAAACATAATTCTTGTTATTCACGTGTTGTATGTGTGTAAAATGCGTTTGATGTTTTAATGGTGTGATTTGATGTATGTGGTTTGATACTAAATGATGAGATTGCAGGTTTTTATTATATGTGTGAGTATATGCTTATTGGATGAAATGTGATTTTTACTTGTAAAATGAAAAGTGATGTTGCTTGATTGATGTGGTTTGTGTGGAATATAATCATGTGTATGAAATTGACAATTTGATGTGGTAGAATTAAGATTAATAAGAAAGATAATGATATATGGCATAAAAGAATGCAACGAATAAAAAAGGTTCAAAAGGACCTAATAAAAGAAATTAGGGATAAAGAAACCCAAAAGATCATAAAAGTGTGCCAGTTTGATTTTAAGAGTTGGGGTGCATAAGCACACCATACTAATGATATTAATGTGGGCATGTAAGAATGTATGTTGTGTAAGTTGAATGAAATTCGTTATTGTTTGATTTGCATTCACTCTCATAAGGCACTATGCAGTAGAGCCATAAAATAATGAGAATAAAAGAATAAGGGGAAGGTCATCTAGACTGCATAAAAGAAAGTAGAGTAGAAGGAATGATGAAACATTGTTGCAGAATAGATGCAATAAAAAATTGGAATAAAAGAACCTAAAATGAGACAGAGTAGACTCAATAAAAAACCAGGTAAAAGAACCCAAAAAGATGCGGAATAGACATGATAAAAAAATGGGATAAAAGAACCCAAAAAGAGGTAGAGTAGACGTAATGAAAACTCGGGTAAAAGAACCCAAAAAGAAATGGAATAGCAGATACTCATTCTATGCATTTCATGTCAGCATATAAAAATCCCATCATTTTATGCGTAAAAAATTATAGCTCAGTCCAGAATACAATCAGAGCACGGATCATGCTAGTCAACACACCCATAGGCTCGACCTTGTGTTGATCTACTATGGCCCCTATTTTTCAATATAAAACCTGTAATAATTGAGTACAGTTTGTGAGAATAAACTGCAACTTGAAATACACTCACCATCAACTTGTAATCAACCATATATCAAAAAATAATCTCTCTTGCAAATTTAATCATCAATATAAAAAAACAGCTCAACCTAGACTATTTTCAATCATATCCTACCAATCATAACTATATCTATTATTCTCAAACACAAGATCAATCTGTGTACAAACATAGTATGCAACCATACATATGAACAAGTCTAACTATACAATCTCGGGTAGAGAAAGATATGTTGTGTAGCAAGAGCTGACCCAACTTTTGATAACCTTATATACTACCCTGATCCTGAAAATAAAGTATACAATCACAGTTGGTGTGTTGTGGGCTCTGTGAGTAATCATTTAAATTTATAATTATAATAATATGGTGAATTTCTATTCATTCATATATTAAACATATCATGTCATTTTCTATATTTTTAACTCATAAACTATAATCATAATTGTGAATGTAAAACTGAATTGTTCATATGAAAATATAATACGTGTCATGCAACCTGTAACAGTCGATGTTGTTTTTCATATATAGTTTCTCTACAATAATGTAATTTCCTTATAATTATAATCTTCTTATATGGTATGACTAAAACATATTTGATCTAATACTCTATTATATTGAAGTAAAACTAGTATGTAAGAGAAATAGAGGAGTTTTCAGATCAAATATGTTTGGTTCATATCTTTTTTTTATCATCTTAAAAGCTTGTTTAGTTGACACTAAACAACTAGGCACAATTTTTCTTTCTATACAAAATATTACTTTATCTTGTTCTTTTGGTTCAATTATTACTTCTTTGATGAAATAATTAACTTTAGCTCGATGACGAGCTAGCCAATCTCTTCTTAGTATAATGTCAAATTCAATTAAGTCCATTAGGATTTCATTGGTTGTCAAATCTATATTTTTAATCTTTATCATACCATCTTTATATACTATCTTTATACACATCATTTTGCCTAAAGGAGTATTGACTCCTAGGCTCTGGGTTAATAATTTAAGTAATTTACTTTACACATATATTAACAATCTAATCCATCTGAAAATTTATCCAACATACTCTTGTGACTAGTTTTCTGAAAACTCCTTTATTTCTCTTACATGCAAGTTCTACTTTAATTAACACTGGCTAAAAACATATTTGATCTAATACTCTATTGTATTAACTATAGTTCTATTACATTCCTACTAACATTCATTACATTGATTCAAATAAGACAATCCTTAAAGAAATGTCCTAACTGACAACAGAAATAACATTCCCAGTCAAAGCTCTATACCTTCCAATATGTTTCCTCTGAAAAATCTGACATACTAGTTTAATATATCCTAGAGGTAATATGGTGCCACTCTGATTTCTTCTACTATAGCCTCTGTTTGACGATAAATGTATTACAACTCTTCTACTCCAACAACTACTACTGGCTGTAGACATTAAATCCTAGCTTTATAGTGTCATCTGTGATTGAGACAGGCTTCTCATTATCTCTTCTTTATTCAGCCTTTTAGGACAATTTCTCAAATAATTTCCTTGCTATCCATAATGGTAATAACCTCCAATAATCATCCTACACTCACCTATATTTTTTCTCTGGCAATGTGGACATGATATCCTTGTAGGCTCTAGAATTAAGGCTACACTACTTGATTCTCCTTTACTGGCTCCTTGTTCAATGTTTCTATTTCCACAGGTCTGAAATAAAGGTAATGGTGATCTAATTCCCACATGACTTTGGTATCCAGTATGTTGGATTTTTTGACATGTTCTAACAACTATGGCAGCAGAAATACAATCAAGAACACATCAAATGCAACCAAGATCGACACCAAAAACCAAGAAATGCATATATTTAACCCTAGTTGATAACTAATTAATGAAAAATTTGAAGCTTTAAAAGAAAAGAACTTACTTTGCTTAAACTCCTTCTATGTCGTGGGTTTTGTCCCAACAAACAGTAACTATTGCCTTAAAATACTTCGAGACAGCCTTTGTAACACCGTAAAAGAGCCCCACATGTGATTCCTCTACGAAATAACACACGGATTAGGAGAAAAGTGTACTAGCACAAAGATAGAATTGGTTCATCTTATTCTTGTCAATCGGATGAGAATTTTGCAAACTAAAGGCACCACTTTGATCATTTGCTATGACTAGCCTCTTAATCTCACGTCACTCTTGAGAAAAACCTAAAAATCTCTTTGATATTTAGTGGAAAACTCACGGCTTTGGTTGTGTTTTGAAGGGGAAGACTAGCTCTTATGAAAGACTAGGGTTTTGATTGTTTTATAAAGAGGAGTTTTGACACATTAAACCTATTAACAATCCTAATGTCATTAATACTTTGTTAAGTGTTTAATTAAAATAAAATTCTTTTAAAACAACCCTTATTTCTATGACTCTATGTAGAAAATTAATAAGATTTATCTTTTACTTTATCTCACATTAATCTTGTCTTAACTTATGACACACTTCCTAAATTTTCTCCTATTTATCTTCTTACATATTTTCACTTACGACATCATATTTTATAAATAATCTGTCTTAAAAATAATGTAAGAAATGATAAATAATATTTCTCATTCATATTGGGTCCAATTACCAAAATTGGCCCAAATGCCCGATCTGGCCCAATAGCCAGATTTTGACCTAAGGTGAAAAATTAATAATACCCTTTTTGGTTTCCGTCATCCATGTGTGAGCTGTAAGACTATTTAATAAATTAAGGTAATGAATTTAATAACTTATAAATCATAGGCGATCTCTAGTAAGACACTATGATCATCATAAATTAAATAGCTGACGAACGATGTCAATAGCCCTACTACAATTCAAATTCATCCATTGACCTCCGATATCATGATTAGCATAAGGAATGTTCCAAACACCCTTACTTAGTGCTAAATCACTTTTTCTTAATCTATATGACAAAATTCATAAGTTCGAATAAATAACCTAATCATTTCATTTGGGTGCGCCCACACTCTTATCAATCTTGCCTATCAAGCGGCCTATGATATCTGCTCTTATTTTCATGAGAGGGTCAATCCCTTCATTTCACTCATGCTCTTACTTATGAGTCTTAGCATACCTAATCATACTTATACTTGTCAATCTTTTATAGTCACGTTAGGCATATGTCAAAGTACACTAAAAATCACAACAAGATTCATAGTGATTTTCAGTCAAAGGATAATATTTGACATTGCAAATAGTGATCGCTCTCTAAATACAATGTTCTACATTGTACGTATGCACTTTGCTAGATACCCCAAATATCTGTAACCCGTAGAGCATGATCACCTACAAAGTACATATTAATTCATTTCTATTCCCATTGAAACAAGTAACTAGGGATATTTAGAATGTTAATCTCATAACTTCCAAGTCCTACTATCAAGGTCCTCAACCTTGATACCTCAAGAGCTTAATTAAAATTCTTGGAAATTTTATCAAACACATACCACAAGTCAATACATGAATTGATAAAATAATGCCTTTTAATTTTATTACTGAATAATAAAAGTTATAAAGAATGTATTGGGCTAGATCTTAAACTAACACAATATAAGTCATATTTTTTCTTAAATCTACTTGACTCTCCTAGTTTTGCTTTTCTATATTTAGAATAGTATTGGGGATGAGTTGGGCATAATACTGTGGATACTCTAATTGGTAATACTAGAAATATGTTGGATCATAATAAAGGCAACCTGGGTCATATGGCTTATGATATGATTCAGCATGAAACATCTATTTAGTATTGTGGGGGTCTACAGCTCCCTCTCTCTCTATAGGCACATACATACGCATGTCATAAATTATATATCAACATACTATCTAGGGATCATATCCCTACTCTGATACCAAAATGAACATCCTAAATTTATTAACTATTTAATCATACTATTATTGTTCATCTGATAATAATCTTGTGGATAATTTAAAACGTATTACTTCTAACATGTACTTCTAATACTCATTCTAGTCATTTCATGTCAACATATAAAAATCCTATCATTTTCAATGTAAACAATTATAGCCCAGTCCAGAATACAATCAAAGCACGGATCATGCTAGTTAACACACCCATAAGCTTGGCACGCCCCCAGTTCTGTTCAACACAATACCTGTAACAATTAAGCACAGTTTGTGAGAATCTACTGTAACTTGAAATACAGTCAAAATCAACATATAATCAACCATATATCATGAAATAATCTCTCATGAAAATTTAATCATCAATATCAATAAACACCTTAACCTAGACTATTTTCAATCATATACTGCCAATCATAATTATATATGCTATTCTCAAACACAAGAACAATCTATTTACAAATATAGCATGCAATCATACATATGAGCAAGTCCAACTGTAAAATATGGTGTAGAGAGACATGTCGTGTAGCAAGCCACCTTTTGATAACCTTTTATTCTACTCTGATCCTGAAAAACAAAATATACAATCAGAGTTGGTGAGTTGCGGGCTCAGTAGTAATCATTTAAATTTATAATCATAACAATATGAACAATTTTTATTCATTTATATATTAAACACATCATGTCATTTCTCTAAATTTTTAACCCATATAAATTGTAATCATAATTGTGAACATAAAATGGAATCATTCATACGAAAATATAATACGTGTCATGTAACCTGTAATAGTCTATGTTGTTTTTCATATACACTTCCTCTACAATAATGAACTTTCTCTACAATGATAATTTTCCTCTACAGTATGATTGATCATATAATCACCAATCTACAACACGCTCTACTAGTCATATCAATAGCAATCAAATCAGAACACCAAATATGTATCGAATGATTATATCATGCAATGTATAAGCTGTACGATAATTGTAAACATACATGTTTATGTTTTGTTTCATGTTTCACATACCTTTTCCCATTTCCTTTCATATTTCATGTACCTACCTATTTTCCCTCTCTCTGCATTATTAATTCAATCATATTCATGTAAATAATCTCAATTAATAAATCACTATCATATGTAAATTTCTTATATCGTATATCGGCTCAAATATTTGATTGCATGTATATCTATTTTTGTATTTTACCATTTATCTGCAAATCATATCTAACTATTGACTGTATTTAAAAGTGAGTTGGATTACTCACTTGAATATCCATTATTCTCAAGCTCCAGTAAATTTTGATCTTGGTCCAATCGATTTAACTATCATCCCATATAATCATATGCGAAATTCTCTATAAAAATCAATCAAACAACATATTCATATTCATAATCCTATATTTATTTCTTATTGTTTCCTCTTTAAATTTCTATACCGACTATGTCAATTGATATCCTGCTCGATCTTACGATTAAATATACGTTCTCGGCTCAATTATCGCTTAAATCTCCTCAAAATTCCTCTTTCATCACTCGAAACTCTCTGTTTCTCACCTCTGTAAATCTCTCGATTTTACTCTCTCAAGCCCAATTTGATTTTCCTTTCTTCTACTTCATTTAACTTTCTTAGCTTCATTTTATCCCACAATTTCCACCTCTAACTTCAAGTTCCAAGTTTTCCATAATTCTGCCACAAATTCAAGACTACATGTTGTCCACCAAAAGTATAAGTTGTGGCTGCCCACCATGCATTTAATGGTGACAATGTTTAGTATACTACACGCTGCATTTAATGGTGAGAATGTGTAGTATACTACACGTTGTAGTGGCCACAACATGTAGTTTTCAGCCATCCCCTATACTTTCTATATTTTTGAAACAATTCTCTAGTTATGCTTACTTACTATCATCTATCAATCAACTCAGAATTAACCTCTCATTTTCTTTAATTTATCTAATTGATTCTTAATTTTGTTAATCATTTTATTAATTATAGAGTTTTAGGATGGGAATGTGACACCATGCACCAAACCGCTTGCATTATTTTGTCTAGAAAAGAGTTAGAACTAGACTAATGGTCTGGTACAAATTGCATAAACCATGCCCCAAACTGTTTGCACTCTCCTAGTGCACTGAATGGGTGCACGGTTTAGCACACGGGGTGGGCAAGCCGTGCACCAAATCATGTATTCCTCAAAATGCTTTTTTGAGATGTTTTGAGCCTGAAGCTTGACATACATGTTTGCTACTTTGTATGATTGATTGAAGGGAGTTTCTAGTTGAAATTGAGGCATGAAAGCACTAGTATGGAATTAGAAAAGACATGATCAACCTAAATAGCTTTTAGTAAAAAAATAGGGAATTTAGCTAAATTGTGTGTGCCTGAATTTAAGAACGCAATGGGCTCGATTGGTTTGGATAGTGGTGTGGTGGTTTGCACTCAATGAGTTTTAATACTCTTTATTTTTCTTTGTGAATGTTTTCAATTGTGCAGACTGACAGGTTGTTGCATATCTCTTTATTCACGTGCATTATCTACTTTTAGGACTCATACGAAAACGTTAGGGATGCCAATTTCAATTCGTAATTTTTTTTGTTAAAATTTCTAATTCGAGATTTAAAGAAATTAAAAATGGGGAATAAAATTGAGTGTCACAAGAGTAGCCTAAATCATCTTTTTGTCTTAATGTAAAAGTTCCCACAAATGGTGACAATTGTTGTTCCCTGAGAACACAATGAATGTTGAATGTCGAATGTCGCTCCTTGAATATAATCTGCAAAATAAAATAAAGTCAGAGTTGAGAGTTTTATCCTCTGATTACATTTTGATGTTTAAGATCATTTAGTGCATGTTGGTATGAAATCTCATTACCTTGATGATGTTGACATCAATCAACTTGGTGGGCATATATTTCATATGAGCATGATTTTTTATGACATTCATCCATTTGGAATTGCCGAGCAAAACCTCGAGAGAAAACTACTGGGCAATAGCTCAATGAGATACTAGGGCAAGAGCTCTGAAGGGTGGAGACCCAAGACGTGTGATGGGTAATTTGCTATAATAGAATTGCATTATTATTTGCATATTTGATGCGTGTTTGAGAAAAATGAAGATGCTTGTGAATTATATGAACATGTAAGCAATTATCACCATTGAGAATTATATGTGTACAACTAACCATGGTTGTTGTGAAATGCTACATTATGTGATATGCACATGGAGTAATTAATGATTTAATGAGGTTGGAAGCATATAAGAAATGTAATACATTTAACTGCATAAATTGTGTTTTATGGTTTCTAAAACTATTAATTCAGCAATTAAATGATTATGTGGTTTATGTTGAATTGTATGAATGTAAGATGTTATCTTACATCAGATGAATTGTTAAAGTGTGTGTGTGAAAGATTAATGACCACATATTTATGATGAAATTTTTGGTTGGGAAATAAGAATGGGGAAAAAACCATACAAATGTGTAAACACATTCGAGAGAAGGGCAAGGAAATGTGACAGTAGGACTTAACTAATGGCAATTGAAACATATTGAAAGTACATTAATGAGTAAAATATTATGATTATGGTGAACGGTTTGTAGGAGCTCTGAATAATAGTTGTGGTAGTGTTGAAAGTATGGTCTATGACTTGTGCTTTGTGTGAAACAAGGGGTAAAAATTCCTATAAGGTTTTATAATAGCAGTGTTAACTCGTGAAAAAGGTTACGTGCATGAATTTTAAGATTTGTAAATACCAAAGGAAATAGACTATGTGGGGTAGAGATGTGTAACTCGATGTAGTATGGCATGTGACCATAAGGCTGTGATGGTGAAGGGTGAAATCTCTTGAGTTGAAAATATGTGTAATTGTTAATTGATGATGCAGAAGTCATAGTGAATACGTAGGATCAACGATTTGTGCTTGTTTCCATTATTACAATTATACGGGGCATTCCATTAATTTCAGTGTGAATGTAACATGTGTTTGAGGTGATAAAGTTTGAGGAATTGATCCTGAGTGTATAATTGGAGATGGTGTTATGTGAGATGAAGTGTGGTCAATTGATGCGTGTTACTAGATGTTGTGGTTGTGATAGGTGAGCTATTAATGACTGACCCAGTGGACTAAAACGGGCTTGTAAACGAGCTTAGTAAACAGTTTCCCAAGCCATTTCATTGTCAGAGCGGACATAAGGGCTAAACGTCCTAGCGAACGGTTGGGCCAAACTATTTTTCAAGAATGAATGGGCTGGAAAATGGGTTGTATAAACCGTTCTCCAGACTGTTCTTATACATAGAGTGGTGAACTCTGGATCGTGGGGAAAAATAAATAGAAATCGGGTATTCGTTATATGAGTTTAGAAAGTTAAGGAATATGAGAACACTTAACTCATGTATGGATAATTATGGTTGCTTAGGAGCTAATCATGTTGTTTTTGGTGTGATATGAAATTTGGTTTAGATAATGAATGGGAGATGGATTGTTGAGTATGACCCAGCGAGATTTTTTTGCTTATGAGATGAACGAAGGAGTTCAGGAATTTATTTGGTAGAAATGTAATGATGGAGGTGTGGGCAGAAGTGGAAAGAACTACATTTTACGAATGAAATAAGTAAAAACAATTAAGAGAAAAATTTGTTGGTCAAACGACTGATTAAGCATTGTGTGAGTGAAAAGTAATATGGAAATTCGAGAAGCTACATAGCATAATAGTCCTTGTATGGATATATCAATCATGAATATACGAGAGAGAGTACTAGATAGAAGAAATTAGAGGTGTGAATTGTGGATATAGGTTGAGAGATGATGGGAATGTATACTTGAGGATTTAATTACATGGGGTAGTCATTGAGGTTATCTACCCCTCGCCTCTCTCTTAAAGGCAATGCCAAAATTTTCATTTGCATGAGGAAGCGATCCTTTGACTTTTTGTATCTTTCTTGACCAAGGGTAGGACATTTCATTTCTCGCATTTTACACATATTCTTGCATTATTGCATTTCTTCTCGTGCGCACGAAACCATTATTCTTGTTACCTACCATGGGCCAGTATTACCTGATAAACCGAGACTATGAACATAATGATAAGTATGAGAGTTAAATAAGAGATTTATTGGATAGAGTGGAAAAGAAAGAAAGTTTTGGTGGGCTAAATGAGTGTGCCTAAGTTCAGTTATTTGAAGAGGTAGGTGTGATGAGAAATAATTTTTATCCATTGGGATGAGGTTATAAGTTAATTTACAATGAATGCAAACCGTGATGATAGATTGTGGACTTTAGTTTTAATGAGTTAGTATGATTCACAAATGATTAAATGTTCCTGATTAGACATGATTATGTGAAATAGAATAATTGGGTATGAAATTTCTGAGTGGTTGGCAGAGTGAAATAGGAGTATAAGATATATCTCCTTGTTTTCAATGTGGAGGTCAAGGACTTATGATAGATCCTAGACTTGAAGGAAATTCTGATTTAGAATAAAAAAAATTGGAATGTGAAGCCATATTACTTGTGAGTGATGTTAAAGTTACTTGAGTTCAAATTTTGGGGACGAAATTTTCTAAGAGGTGAGAGTTGTAACGTCCTAAAAATTTAATGAAAATATTTCAAAAAATATGAGAAACACTGAGGGCAAATAGCCTGGGGAACGGCCTAGCCAAACCGCTTTAGTTGTGGACAAAAAGCTAATTTTTGAGGACAGAAGCCTAAAACTACTTAGAGAACAATTTGGGCAGCCTGTTCTCCAAACCGTTCGGCCTGGCCGAAGTTTTAAAAAGGATGCATTTTTATGTGATAGGAGAGACTGTAAGTGTTATTTCCTAACCCTAGAGCATCCCCTCTCATTCCCCAACCCTAAAAACGCCATTCTAAACATTCCAAACCTTAAATCCTCATTTCCTACACCTAAAAATCCGTAGCTCTTGCAAAGGAAACTTAAGCTAGACAAGACCTAAGGTTTTCTATGCTTTCCAGCAAGGTAAGCTCCTAATCTAGGTAAAAATTTTATGAAATAAAGTGAGTATGGTGTATGGTTTTGTGTTCATAATAGGAAACATGTTTAGCTTTGTATTATGATATTTGTGAGAAATAGATGATTCTAGGGTTTGGTAACTTAGGGATTTTGAGGAAATAAGAGCTATAATATGAAATTGAGTTTGAATATGTGTGTAATAAGCATAATGTTGTTCGATTTGTGTAGGAGATAGCGTTCGGGACCACGGGTGAAGTTGAGCCGAGAGTCGACTTCGCGAATCTCGAATGTAATTGCATTTTTTATGCTTACCATTGTGAGTTTTACCTTGGCATGGGTAACCATATTTGATTTATCCTTTATTGTTAAAAATGGTAGTGGAATTATGGTATTAATGGATGAATGCTTGAATGTTTTGATGTGAATTGTTGGAAATTGTGTGATGTTGTAATTTACATGTTCTGAATGAAAATTGATGATTTGAGTGGAAAGTGTGGAGTTATTTAATGTAAGTAACTTATTCGGTGTGTTAAGTGATGAAATGAAAAATGAATGCTTAGCGGTATGTTGTGATAGGTTGAAATATGAATGGTAATTGGGAATGATATATAGGTTGATGCATGAATTGAAGTGATTTGAGAATTAATCATTGCGAATATGCGAGTGTTAAACTCTTTGTGAAAGTATTGATTTTTCATAAGAATATGGCCTCCATGCATTTTATGGTTATTATGGCAAACTCGAGTGAGTAATGATTGATGTCGAACATTCATATGTATGTGATATTATGGAATTGTGAAATGCAATTTGGAAATGAATGGATTGCATTCATACATGTCATTATTGGCATCACATGAGCAAGATTTGTATGTTCATGCTTGAGACAATAAAGAGAAGACGTTCTTCTGGATGATAAAATGGGAGATTAGCTCAATTATGAACAAAAGCGCTTGTCTCTTATTGCTGATGTTGAGAGGGAATTGTCTCGATGAAAAAGCGAGCGAGAGCTCGACTTATGTATAGGAAGGTGAGATGTTCTTCCCCGGAAGGCAAGTTCTTCTTCTGTATGATAAAATAGGGGATTAGCCTGGATGAGACGAAAAGCGAGAGAGATCTCTCAGATGAGATAATTCTAGATGAAGTTCCGATGCCGGTCTAGGATTGAGGAAAAAGGAAAGTCCCTAGGGCATATTGTGTGGAAATGCATTAGCATTACATTTGCATTCATTATGCATACATAACATTGATGGTATGGAGATGAACGTGTGTAAACTATGGTTATTATATGAAAATGGAATGTGATTGATAAAGCATGTGTGCTTGTATGATCTTGTATGATTTATGAGGAAATGACGAGAATTGTTCATGTGATGATGTTGATGTGAATGCTAGTATAACCTAGCTAATCTTATGCTTATAGAGTTATGATATGGTTGGTGCATTGATGATAGTAATGATGATTGTGAAGTGGGGTTTGTAATAATAATGAATCATATGTATGTGTGCATTGAGTTGGGTTGTATAAGTGTGGAAACTTAGATGGTAAGTGGCTGAATGAAAGGAAAATGATGTTGTTTGCTTGAGTAAAGTGTCTATGATCGTTCTGTTGAGTTTGTATGAAATGCTAAGTGTATATGCTATTATTTTCTAGGAATAAAAGGTCTGAACGGGCTGGGGAACGGTCCATGCAAGCTGTTCTCCAAGTCGTCCCATTTTTGGAGTCATTCCAGAAGGTCAAAACAGGCTAGGGAACGGTAACCGTTCCTGTAACGCCCCAAAATTTTGCAAAATTTCATATTTAATAAAAATATTAAAATAAAATACGAATAAAATACAGGAAAATTTTTCGCGATTTGTTTAAATAAATAATTGGAGGAAACAGTGGAGATTTATGATAAGGGAGATTAAGAAAAATTTAGAAAGATTTTAAATTTTGAGAATTTCGAAAATTGGAATTTAATATAGGTCGAGCTAAAATAGATTACGTATGTAACGCCCCGAAAATTCGTCTATTCTAAAAAAGGGATAAAGAATCATGAAAATGGTTGAAATGAAAAGAATAAATGTTTAGTTCGAGTGGAACTATAAAGGTGAGATGAGGTACGTTTAGAAGTGTAATTAGAGTGTAATCTAGTGTCCATTCATGGTAATGAATGAATAATAATGTTAGAAGGGTGTTAAAGATACTTTGGTATAAGTATCGTGGAATTTGGAGTACGAATCGGGGAATTCAAGAAAAGAAGATGAACAAAATTGATATATGTTAAATTTAATGTTAAATGGTGTTAATTGAGTGGATATAATGTTGTATGAAGTTATAGACATGTATGTGTAAGTATATGTATGAAAGGGGATCGAAAAGGATTGAAAAATCACCAAGTGTGGTAAGCTGTAAGGAGTAACGTTCATTACCATACC
>CANYCX015630651.1:0-19047 GCA_948193385.1 Breynia disticha f. nivosa
TCATTATTGCCGAGATAATGGCTTACTTCTTCACATTCACCGCGCAATGCATGCAGTTATTGATAGACAGAAGAATCATGGTATGCATTTTCGTGTACTAGCTAAGGCGTTACGTCTGTCTGGTGGAGATCATATTCACGCTGGTACCGTAGTAGGTAAACTGAAGGGTAATGGAGACCAGGAAGGAGGGCGGACTCTATAGGGAACTAGTCTTTGCTTCATTTTCCTTTGCTTGCGGAAAGGGGAAGCCCATTGACTACTTCGGGATATCGAGCAGAAAGTTGGACACGGGAAAGGGCTTGAAGCTCACAAGAGAACTGATTAAAGAAGATTTCGAGCATTACTCGCCAAGAGTAGTTGCTTACCTCCTTCGCTCGTAAATGAACTCCGGAGCTTGGATGCTACACCCTCCTCATTAACATTCGCCCCCTCCTCTATTTCTCTGCGTTTAGGAGAAGGCTCCAGCTCTATTATATCATCATCGTCTTCCCTCACTCGCTTTCTGCTTCCTCTCATTCCTTGCATTCCTACATCCCTTAGGTTATGAGTATGACATCCCTAATCCTCACAGGAGTTTTGAGTATGACATTTACCCATATTTACATCTAAAGAGGGTCAGTAGGTGATAAAGAGGGTCAGTAGGTGAGGGTGACTTTTTTTTTAAGGTAAATCTGACTTTTCATTATCTCGCAATGGATTAATATCATGAATCATGATTCATGATATTAATCATAAGACAGCCGGTCGATACGAGGGATTGACTTAGGCGCAATAGCCTGTTTGAATAGAATCGTAAACTAAACCGCTCTATCGCTACACCTGATCTTTTTACTTACTTACTTATCTAAGGCTACCCTTGTCAAACAGGAAACTTCCGATTTACTTCTGCCGGGTTGGTTGCTCGCTTCCAAAGCCCTAAGCAAGAGGTCCCAGACTTTCTAATAGAATAATAGAACTAGAATGCGAACTAATGGCTTGACTTGACTTTAGCTACTGGGAAAGTTTCACCGACCTAACAGCCAATAAACTAGAGCTGGAATAAGGTTATCCCATTTATTTCCACTTTTCCTTATAGAAACCTCTATAAAGCTTTGGCTTTGGAACGGCAGTCTCACTTACTTCGACTGGACATTTGACCTTTTTCAAATTTTCAAACTGGCCTTTGAACTTGAGCAAATAGTCCATTAGATAGAACGGAGAGAGCTCTTTGCTAATCGAATTTCTTCCGATTTAGCTATTTCACTCCACTGCTCTGGGCTAGGCATATTCCTCAGTATTGTTAACCGATTCACTCACCGTCTCGTTACCACGCTAGCTTGAATAGCCAGGCATTTCCCTTGGAATGGTAGACGGAAGACCAAACCTTCAAACCAAACCAAAAGGCTCCCCTCTTTGCTTTCGCTTAGCCTTAACAACTAAGAGTTGCCTTGCTAGGATAATTCATAAAATCTTGCTTATCCTTCTGATGAGCAAGCTTTCCTCTAACTACTGCCTCTTACGAGCAGGTAACCTACCTTCTAAACCTAGACTTTATTCTGAGCCAGCTTTTCACTCTTTCAAAGGTGGCTAATACCCTCTCTCTAAACTATCGAACATGACTGACACTCGAAATCATCGAAATTACCCTACCCGTCTTTCTTTGACTTTTAAAGGGAGTAAGTGAAGTTGAAGTAAAGGGGAAAGTCTTCTTGATCTTGACTTAAAATGGCTGACAGACCTTTTACCATATCCATATCAGTGCACCCATCTGTATCCACTTCGTCCAATGCAAGAGATTCTTCCGCGGGTTTCTTCCTCTGTCCCAGGAGATTTATGACTTTTGCGTGGGCCTAGAAGCAGCCTATATATAGGTCTGGCGCTTCATCTTGCAAATGCAAATGAAAGGCTTTTTCAACTGAATCAACCGGAGGAAAAACAAAAACCCTTTTATGATTCTTCCTCTCTCCTTTATCATATCGAGACTCTCAGGCAAAGACTGATTTTTTCTTTTTTTCTTATTTATGATTATGAAGGCCTTGTTTCACTTTATGGTAGTAGGAGGGAGAAATTCAAGTTCTTGGTAGCTACTGATTCCATTGCCGGATCCACTTTCCGGGGTTCCACTTTAAGGATAAAGAACTGGGCTAAGGTGGCTAAGAAGGTGGGCCTGACAGCGCTTGTCGTGGGTAACCGGGAATGATCGAGTAGATAGCTTGTAAATGATGCTTGCTTTAACTTAATATTTAATATCGGTTAAGGCAAGGCCTATTTTGGCTACTAGAACTAGAAGGGGAAACAATAAAAGGAGATTGACTGGCGTCTGTGATATCAAGTTCCTTTTTATATTCTATTTTATTATACTGCTATAATGTAATGTATAATAAAATGTATAATGGATTGGTTATACACGGGCATGCTTCATATGAGGAAAAACTTAGTTGTTTTATGTGGAATGGTGGAATGTACAAGGATTTGTCTTTCTTCCGTCACGGTAAAAAAAAAAGGTTCTAGGACTTCTAGTTCATAGAAAGCATATCATAGATAAATTTCTTTAAGATAAATTTCTTTAACGCCTTTGAAGTCAAGCTGTCAGGCTAGACGCTTGAAACTGATTGACCATTTCCAAAACAAAACAAAGCACTAGGCGTGGTCTCGTATAACGTATAACTATAATAAAATAAGCGGTCTGTCTGGTCTTGTTATTGAATGCTTATCTGTTGTTAGCGCTTTCGACTTCTCATCTCAGATGTCCATTCAACAAGAGCTATTTTGTATTTTGGACAGCCCTGCTAACTCGTATTCGTCTTTGAAGACAAGAGCTCCTAGGCAAAGAGGCAGTTTTGCACAGACAGAAGGTAAAGCTAAAGCGAACCCGACCGATGAAGTTGAATGTTCCCACCCGATTCTTCTTGGCTTGACAAAGAAAGTACGGGAAGAATTTCTTCCTATGCGTCCGAAGCTAATGAATCTGATGCCATGGATTCTGTTTTCATGCTAGCGAGAAACGAATACCTAGCTTCAAGGGAATGGGCAGAGACCCGGATTTCCCTTTTTCCAATCAAAGGATCAGGATAGGATAGGAGAATGGAATGGGACTAGACCTGAAACCACATTCACTCACTTTAATCTGTAATATACAGCGAATTCGACGGGAGAGACTTTTCACTAAAGGAAAAGGCCTTTCGGCTTACTTACACGATAAGGGGGAAGAGACCTCAAAGCACATTCACTGATAGCAGAATGGACAGCTTCGAAGGCTTACAAGGATACCGGACTGAAAAGCATTGCCCCTTCCACCCACGATGAAAGACATTAGGCCCTGACCGATAGGCTTAAGGGAAGGATTTTTCAGGCAGAGACGGAGAGGATTCCATACGGGAAAAAGGGGTTCCCCCAAGAGCAAATGAGACCGGAAAGAAGAGAAACTCGATATACGAAAGTCAAGAAGGTTCAATCCATCTGATTCCGCATTTCCTCGCTTAGCCGGACGAATTGATTTAATATCTTTTCGTCCGGGTAAGTGAGAGAATGTTTTTTCCAAGGCTAGGGTTTTGGTTGCCCAAGACGTGATGAAGGGGTATCGGGAAGGAATTTAGCGAACAAGCTATAGCACTCTCCTGAGAATGAAGAGGGGAAAAAGCCACAACTGGATGATAGCAAGCCTGGGTTTACGTCGGGCAAAAGAGCGCTGCCTATTCATGTTCAGGTACGAAGTGTGAGTTCTGAAAAAACGAATAAACGAACTCGACCAGGATAGTAATGGACTCAGGTTTGAGTTCTTATAGTAGAATGAAGATCGAGTGAAGGCCTTTGAAAAATGCAAAAGCTTCGGGAGCCAGGAGAAAGGAAAGAATAGTGACTTCCTGGGAGGAGGCGTAGGTGATAGGAAGCTAATCAAGGACAGGCTAAGGATTCGAAGAGTCCGTGGGACCTTCAAGGAAGAAGTGAGATAAGCTAGGATGCGTGTGATAGAGTAACCCCTAGCGAGTATAAGTGGATCAGCGCTTCTTTCTTACCTAAGCAGTGCCCTTCATTCAGGGTTTCAAGGATCGGTATCGAGATAGCAACTCGAGGAATCCCTGACTTGCTTGCCTTTTATTTCAGGTATGAAACAAATAGCAGTCCAGGTCTATAAGTAGAAAGGCTCAAGGAAATGCGAAGTATACAGAGTATAAGATAAGCTAAGATCTAGACTCCCAGATACCAACGAGCGGGATTAGCTACCAAGCGGGGGAGCTTCAGGAGACTGATAGATGATAGGTAGGTGGGTGGGAAATCAAGAGAAGTGACAAATGAGACTCTTAATGGAGTTGTCAATTTTCATCCGGGGCAAGAGCCAGCCCATTCTTATAGCATCCAAGGAAAGAAAAATGCCCATGGCAGCTCTTAAAAAGATAGAAGAGGAGTGTGAGTCAGTCGAGTCGAGAAGCAACTCATTTATAAGTTATAAAAGTTTGAATATAATAAATGGCGATTCCCAAGTTTCAAGGAAGAGTGGATTAGCCTCGAATATCTTGATCCACTAGAAAGAGAATTACCAGATACGAATACAAATACAGTTGGAGATCAATAAGCCAAAAGCTTTAAGAAAGCTATAGTAAGGTCAGATTACAGGAAGAGCACAGGTCAGTCTTCTTCATAAGTTCCCTTCCCGTCAGGATAGGGCGAAGGTTGCTTTGTATTCAACGAGTGATTCAGAGTTGTCTTGCCTTTCTAAATTCAAGCATGTCTGTTATGCTAGTTCATCTATAGAACGTCAAGACCTTGTCTTCCGTAAGCTAGATACCCGAGAAAGTAAAGGTCATCCTTTTTCCTTAAAAAAAAGCCCACCCACGTCTGGGTCAAAAGTGTGTTTGCCCATTAACAACAAGAAAGCCAATTCATAGCGCAAGGAGGATGAAGGAAGGGTAGGAGCTATCCAGTAGAATGCTAGGGCACAAAAGAGAAAGAAGAGGACCTCGCTACACGAATTGAAAGGAAAGCTCGGACTTCTAAAAGGCTTCGAATAACATACAGAATATCGTTCATTTTTCCTCCAGCAAGGAGCAGAGCCAGTTCAACTCATGAAATGGATGCTTTCGTAGGGACAGTATGCCTTTTTCTTCCTAAAGCGTTATAAGGCCTGACCGGCTTCGCGGGATCATTTCCACTCTCTGGCGTTGCCATTCTTTCCATCCTACTGAGGAAATGGATTTGGCGCAACGTAGCCTGCAGGGAGCGGTTTGTTGAGAATCTCGATGGGGTATGGCGGTCGGAAAGAAAATGAACTAGATTTTCCGAGGAATCTAGCACAGATCTCGGTCACATTCGCCACCGTGAGAACTTTTTCCTCTCGCACGATCCTGTTAGATTCTCCACTATCTTGCTGCTGAGCCGCTGAAAGAACCTCTTTCTGCAAGTACGCTTTTCAAGCTTTTTCCTTACTAAAGCAGGCACACGCAAAACAATCTCTTTGGCTTTTCACTGAAACCGGCACGCCTAAACCCCCCTAAACTTATTTGGTAAGGCGGTAGGTGCTTTCACTCCGCTTTTTAGTTCGACATTCCCCTTCGCTTTCGCTTCCGGGTACAGGCTTAGAGAAAAATCCTTCTTATGCAGGATGAGATTGACCAGATGAGACAGCTGATACCGAACTACCGCTTGCAGGAGTAGTCCTTAGGAACCTTTAAGTGTCCTTCGGGCCTTTCAAAGTTTTTGAGAGAGGGTTGGGGAGAGAGAGTGCTTTAGGGCCTACGTCTAGCTTTAGTCCTGTCTCGGTCGGTAGGCAAGTCAGGTTGGTAAGTCAGTCAGTTCAGTGCAAGTGGCTCGTAGATGAAACCTTCCTTCCTCCTTCAACCCCAAAAACCTAAATAGGCGGCTTTCTACTTTATGTTTTAAACTACCTCTAAACTATATATTTCATATCCTCCCTGTCAGCTAACAATTTCCTTTCACCACTGCTAAAAGCTAACCAGGGAAGAAGGAAGATATTTTTCCTAAAAAAGCTTGGGGCTTTCAAGCACTTATTGATCAATGAATGGAATGCTGGCCGCCTACTCGGCTTCTTGTATTTAAAGTGATAGGGCAAGCACCCAATACCTTCAACAATGTTTGAATTATCTAATGGTCTTTAGGGGAAGCATCTAAGAGGATCTCAACCAGCATTTTTATATTGATAGGGACCCCAAGAAGGTGTGGGTTTCCTTGACCAGGTGGGGATATCTCGCCCCCTTCCCGCTTTCCATCGGAGGATGATGATGGATCGAGCTGAAAAGCTCGTGCAGCTATATTTTTCCATTCTTTCAATCTAAAAAGTCTTGTTTGTTGGTCGGGAGAATCAGGCTCTCCTCGATCTTTCAAGTACACTCAACCGAGGAATGGTGAGATTTCCATCATTCCACTTTGTTTGCGGATTCAAGGGATTGACCTTATTCCCTTTCTTAATAGAATAGATGGGTGCTCTCAGCTAGCCTTAAACTTTGGAACAACTGAATCCTCATGCCTCTCCTCATTCTTTATAAATGAAAAAGAGAATTGCTTTGCTTTCACGCTTTCTAGTAATTAGAGGGAGAGCGCTCTGACACCGTGCCACCAAAGGTCGGATGGATCGGCCTATTGATAAACACCGACCAGGTCGTAACCATATTCTAAAGCTTTGGAGCGAACGGCAAGCAGTATAAGGAGGGATCCCAGCTAGGGTAAATAGCGCGCCTAAGCGAGCAAGCATACGCATAGCAGCACATAGCGCGCCAAAAGGCTACGTACGCGAGGCTAGAACGCGAATGAGAGCGGTGCGTGAAGGAATGACTATTCCACCGGGGAATTTGTGTAGAAAGATAGAGAGGCGAGAGAGAGTATGAGGCCGGCACTCAAAGAAAGCGGCCCTTGGAAAGTTTGAATATAAGCAGTAGGGATTCGCAAATCCTCCAGACGTAGGGCGCGTAGGGCTTTGAACCCAAATACATTACCCACAATGGAAGTAAAGGCAATGAATAGAAGGACTATTCCCAGTTTTTAATAGGAAAGAGTATAGATGTAATTGAATCAGCTACAGGTCTCAGGAAAAAATAATATATATATGTTCTTTTTCTTATGAAATTTATATTCTAGTTTCTGATGCGCGTCCTTCTATTCCTGAAGAAAGAAAAGAAGGAGCGCTCTATCTTACTTATAGATTGCACGGCATTCCTACTTTCACTTTCACTAACGGACTAAACTAAAAGCATTACTTCTTAGCTGGCTTACGGGGGTAGTAAGAGAGACCTCTATAATACGAGATTCCATCCCTCGCTGACAGTTCAAGTAGCAATTCCTGTCAGCGGTGAACTTCATGCCTCAGCTTGCTTAGCCTCTGTTCCGTCTGGCTTTGCTCGAGAAAAGGATCTGCTCTTGCCGTTCGTTAGGGATGATGGGCTAGGCGTGGAGCGTACTGAACCAACCTGTTTGTTTAAGCGGATCACCACTCTTCGAGGAAGAGTCTCGGTTAGGCGGGTTAGGCCAAGTCAGTACCACGTGTGTGTGCAGGAGCTAACGATCCGTGCCCCTTATTTTCTGATCGAAGGGTGGTAAGAAATTCCATTCTCCTTTCTTCGTGAGAAAAGGCACCACCCAGACGGAACGGAAGCTATAGTCATAACATCGCCGAAAACAACCATCGACTGGCAAGATACAGCCCGGGAGCAGAAAGAGTCAAGGGGTGAAGCCTACGCTAGCATGCCTACCGCACTACCGCCCCCACTCTTTACTATTGGTGGCTAATGGGCCCCTTCTCTCGCGTATCCTGTCTTTTCGGATCGGCAACAGACCTGGCCTCCCATTTCTTATGAGACGGCAAACGAAGAACTTCTCTTTATCCGTCCGTGGCTGAGGAAGAAGGAATTGAATTGCGCGAAGAGTTTGAGGCCCGGTAAGGGGATAGCGGGTCAATGCCTTCTGCTCTTTCCGGTAAGTGAGTAGGGCCAGTCCCACACGATTAGCATAGATAAGACAAGTCAGGTAGGATTGGTCGGAGAAGGATTGGACATTTCCATTGATCAGCTCATCCAATCCAGTCTATAATCAGGCAATGGGGCCTTTCTTCGATCAGGCAGGAGGTTGCCTAAAAGTAGACGTAACTATAGGCTTAAGCTCGCTTAAATTCAATTTATCCTTAGGCCGAATACAATACCTAGTTGAGAGGGGTCCAAAATGTGATAGATACCCTTCGTCCATTCATTCAGGATCAAAAACGGGCCTGGCCTAATTGAATCATCTCATCGAGGATTGCATGTGAAAAGATCGGATCTTCGAAATCCCCAATCGTTCGCCTAAAAACTCGCCGCTTATCATGTAAAGTAGTGCTCTCGCTAGCTGGAACGGAACTCTCAAATGGAGGAACAAGTCAAGCGTAGGCCTTCTTGGAGTATAGCTTCAAGTAGCTCTAAGAAGTTTACGTCTTTATATCCGGTTCGGCACTCGGCTTTCTGAAGTTATTCCATTCCAGGGCGTGAAGCTTTCCGTGGACAGGACAGGGTCCATCAACTAGCTTAGCTACCGATTGGGGGATGCTTTCACCTTGAAGGTATTCACGGGCCACGCAAGCAAAGGAAAGATTGATTATAGGCCAGTGAAAGAGAAAGATTCGCTCTTGGGCTGACTTATGATAACCACACATCCAAATATGGGTAAGTCGAGAGCTTCTCTCTCTGCAGCAGCCTTCGATCTAGTGTTCACACTTCGGTTCTACTCTACTAGACATCGGGGAACTCGCATTTTGGGGGGTAAGAAAGCGGCCGCCTTTTGCGGCAGAGTGGAAAGCAGCGCTGAGCCAGCAAGAAGAAGAAGAAGAAAAAAAAAGCATAACCCTAGCTCCGAAAATCTAACGAAAAGGAGGCGGATGAGTAATAACCTAATAAAGATCGACCTCTAAATCCGTATAACCTCGCAGCTACCCATAACCTGAAAAGGCTGCCGAAACAACATTAGTGGACCGCCTAATGCTGTCAGCGGAACTCAAAGTGAGCGCCTTACCAAAACAAATCGAGATCTTCAACTTAGTTGGGCTATTGTCTAGACGTGGGATTAGAGTTCAGAGTTGCTGCTACTTGTGCGGCAAGGAAGATGAAACATTGGATCACCTATTGCTTCATTGGTTGTATGCTCGCTCCATTTGGAAATGCATTTTTGAATCTTGACTTTCTATATTCCCATGCTCTTGGGAAAGATAAAAGGGCAGGGCTTCAGACCCATAATTCAACCTAGCCAACCAACGTGGGAGCTTCTTATACTTATATATAATAGAAGAAGTTCCAAAACCTTGAGATGAAGAAGGGAAAGCGTAAGTGAACTCGATCCAATGGAGGAGGAAGTGAGTGAGTCCAGATCTGAAGCTGCTCTCTAAGGTGGTAAAGGATACCTTTCTAGAGAATGTTTGCAGCTCACACCCAGATGTTAGCAGCCCATGCGAATGTGGAGAGCCGCTCAATACAATAAGAGCGCGAGGGACCTCTTAACAGAGCCTAACTCTGCTTTTGATCCCCTTTTCAGGGGAAATGCAGCTAAAGAAAAAGCATTCTCTTTTTTTTTTTTATAGCATCAATCCTTCTCAGCCTGGCTCTTGCATGTTCAAGCACCTTTTGCTTGAGGGTAACGACTGTTATAGAAAAGTCTACTGACGCTTTGGTATACCACTGTATAAAAAAAAAGACTAAACAGTTGAGCGAACCCACCAGTATCTGAGAAAAAACTTCTCAGTGAGAAGGACTGCGTCCTCATCTAACTTTTTATTGAGATCTGATGCCAATCCTTGCATGAAGTCCCAATCGGGAGAGCAGGACTCAAGGAGCATCTGCCTTAGCATTTCCAATTATTGGTTTTTTTCACTGGAGCTTATATAAATATATAGGCAGAAGAGAGAGAGTCCGTCTTTCTTTATAGTGCAGATGGACTGACTTTCCTCGCATCAAAGCTTTCCGGTTCTATTCCTTTATGAAGAAAGGCTTGTTATCGACGAAGAAGCTCTTTCTACTGTGCCCTAACATCCCATCCTAAGGAAATTTTCACTCGGGACTTCTTTTCTATGCTATCATGCTTATACTCTTTCTTAAAAAATACCGGATCTGAAAGAGTGGATATTCCTTTATTCTAAGATGCCAGTCTATAAATCCGTACTTTTCTTGTTTACTAATTTTTAGTAAAAGGCTCGCTCCTAAATGCAGATAGATAGATAAGACCGTCCTGCTGCTGAGCCAACGAGCTCCAATCTGGCATGAAAGTGGCAAGCACGAATTCAAGAACTTCAAGCACGAGGGATGGCAAGGCGCTCTATTCTCTTCATATGAAGGGCTTTTCACCATCATTGGTCCACGTCGATGAAAGATCAAACTTGGTCGATACTTCTTATGTTATTAATTTCATTAAACGGGGTATGCCCCCAACTCTTACTTATCCCCCCCGGTCTTTTCCTCCTATGAGGCTACCGAGGCCATGAAAGTCCAAGATCTAAAAGAGTCTCTGAACCCTCTACCGGTGTGGTTAAAAGAAGAAAAAACTAGCTAAGATGCAAGAAGGAACATCTTATTGAGATTACTGTAGGAAGTGCCAAACCTTCTTTCGCATGAGTTCAAGTATTTTAAGTGCTTCTTCGTAAGAACGTCCACGAATCTGATCAATTACTCTTCGTGCTTTATGAGCGGACATGTATATATGTTGACTTAAAGCGTATGTTTCTGTATTTGGGTTCCCCCCCTTCTTCGTTATCATATAAGGTTCACCTCCTACGTCTACCGATTTTTTAAATAGGGTATATAACCTTTCTCATCTGTATCGTTTCCCACATCGTTATTGTTCTATTCCCTCAAAAAGGCGGGAAGAACAAAGAGTCTGCTGCTAAGGCTAAGCTATCTATCTTCCCTCCGTTCCAGGAAAAGATGGTGGTAGGGCCAAGAGAAAGAAAGGCAGTAGGAAAACCAATCCCAAAAGGGGTAAGAATTATGAATATCTGAATTCGTGTATTTAAGTAGAAGAATAGCCAACTAGGGCTTGTCGGGATATGAATGAAATGGTGCTCCACAAGGGCATCTTCGAAGTCATTTTCAAAGCAATAAAATAAGAAAGTCTTTGAATGGAGAGAATTGAGGGCATTGATAGGAGTCTTGTGCGTCATCATGTCCCCCAGTTAGAAATTCTCCGTAATAAACTCAAGTTAGAGTATGAGGAAACTCTAAAACAAGAGGAAATCCTGTGGTATCAAAAGTCTAGACTGAAGTGGATTTCTTTTGGTGACCGAAATTCCAGTTTTTTTTCATGCTACTACTGTGATTCGCAGGAAACGCAATCGTATAGAGGGGCTTCGGAATTCTGACGGTATTTGGATTTCGGATGATAACAATCTTAAACAATTGGCAGTTGAGTTTTATGCAAATCTCTACCGTCAAGATGCGGAGCCTAGAACTACTCTTCATTCGGCTACTAGTTTTCCTCAGGTTCAGAACGAGGTGATGAGCAAATTAATGGATGATGTGAGTCCTTCTGAGGTGCGGGCAGCAGTGTTTGAGATGGGTCCTTACAAGGCACCCGGGGCAGATGGGTTACAGCCTGTTTTTTACCAGTCCCAATGGGAAACGGTGGGTCAGACTGTGATTGACATGGTTTTTTACTTTTTTAGAACTGGGAATCTTGAGGTCCGGATGAATGATACGCTCATAGTTCCTATACCGAAAGTTCCTAATCCTGACTCTCTCTCCAAAATGAGACCTATTAGCTTATGTAACGTTTCCTACAAAATTATAACCAAGTTAATAGCTAACCGCCTTAAGCCGATCATGGACACTCTTGTCTCTCCATACCAGTGTAGTTTTGTTCCAGGCAGACATATTTCTAATAATATAATTATTTCTCAGGGAGGTTGTGCATTCTATGAGGAAAAGGCATAGTAAGAAAGGGTGGATGGCCATCAAAGTGGATTTGGAGAAAGCCTATGATCGGTTAGGGAGTTTGTTTATTCGTGAGACTCTTCTTCTTGCCGGTATCCCTGGTATTCTTGTTGATCGTATTATGACTTGTATCTCTACTCCATCTATGAGAGTGGTATGGAATGGGAAGCTTACGGATAGTTTTTGTCCTTCACGCGGCATTCGACAAGGTGACTCGTTGTCTCCTTATATTTTTTTGTTATGTATGGAGCGCCTCTCGCATTGTATCATGGATTCGGTTAGGAGCAATGATTGGAAACCGATTGTTTTGGGCAAGGGAGGTCCACCTCTTTCTCATTTATTTTTCGCGGATGATCTTCTTCTTTTCGCAGAGGCTTCTAAGGATCAAGTTCAGGTTGTTAAGAATTGCTTGAAAAATTTTTGCAGCAGTTCAGGTCAGAAAGTTAGTCTTGCTAAGACTCAAGTTTGCTTTTCGAAGGGGGTTACGGAAAGCTTGGGCAAAAGCATCTGTGATTCGTTTGGCTTTACTAGGACCTTCAATCTTGGAAAGTATCTTGCTTCTCCTTTGCTTCACGGTAGGGTGGGAAAACTTACTTATAAAGTAGTTGTGGAAAAAGTTAAGAGTAGACTCTCGGGCCAGAAGATTCTCTTTTGCTGGGCGAGTTACGCTTGCTAAGTGGGTTCTTCAAGCTTTACCGACGTATATTATGCAAACTAGTCTCTTGCCTGCTCACACTTGTAACGAGTTGGACAGATTATTGAGGGATTTTGTTTGGGGGTCTGATTCGGAGAAGAGGAAGATGCACCTCGTTAGTTGGGATCAGCTGTGCCTTCCAAAGGAGAATGGTGGGTTAGGTTTGAGACAGGCTAGGGAGTGTAATGTAGCTTTGTTGATGAAATTGGGGTGGACTCTTCTCTCTAATGATGATGCTTTTTGGGTTAATACCAAATCTACCGTAGAGTGAGTTCATAAGGATCTTATACATATAGGAAAGGGCTTCATTACCAGCATTCTTAGCTTCTTGTCTTTCCTTGTATATGTTTTCAACATAGCTTTCGAAAGGGCTGCTATTTTTCTGTTCAAACAAGTAGCCCCTTAGGGGTCTAATCTTGTAACCCAAATCGCACGCATACTTTAATTCTTCACTGTAATAAACACCTACAAATTGTCCTGTTGGGAAGAGTAGGGTTTTCTTCTTATCATCCCTATATGGTAAGAAAGGTCTAGTAATTTCACTAGGGCACTCAACATAGGCTTCAATAAAACCAAAGAAGTTCTTTAAGTCTTGACCTTGTAAATCACCATGCCAGACGGGCTTACCCGCAGGCATAGGATATGTTTTCATAATGTAAGGATACAATGAGTTTACATCATAGTAATAGAGGTTTTCCCCATATGGAATATAAGTCTCAGTATGGCCTCCAAAGTAAGCTCGTCGAATGAAACTATCTGAGTTTCGATTAGGGATATAGATAGGCCAGTTATTAGGGTCGTAATAATTCGACCGAAATATTGTGAGAGCTAGTGATGATAAGGTTAATTTAGTCACGATATCTACTTTGTACCGCGTCCAATATATCTCTTGTGCTTTTTGTATTACACCCCCAAGGAGAAGGATGTCCTGTTTCATATATTTTAACAATTGATCTTGGAGAGGAAGAAGATTCGACAGTTTCACCTCATCATGTTGGATAGAACCTTTATCACCTAATTGAGGACATAAAGTCTTAGACAATGAAGCTAGACTACCAGGGAGTAATATGAGGCTGTCCCTTAGACGGAATAGCAGCTTCTTTCCACGATAGATAGATATCTCATATAGTATATTATTCCTATAAATAGGACGGAACTTGTACTTATCATTATAGGTTGCTAAATATTTTAATATAATAAGACCATCGAATCGTGAGAAATTGTGAAAGTAGACTGATTTTATAGATTTATCTCTTTTAACTACTACTGTTAAACGTTCTATAAAGTCGAACAACATCTTTTTACTTCTTACTTCTAATGTTTTGAATACAATAGATGGATAATCTTCACTGAAATATGTTTCAACTCTATTGAGTGTTTTTGAAGACAGATCATCATCAGGTCTAACAACTAAAAAGCCCACGGCGTAAGGTACATGAACATCATTTATCAGAACTGTCTCTGTATCGGCTACAATGAAAGACTGTCTGGATTTGTTACTCGGTTTGAGTGCTGTGAGAGACTCAGGATAATGACGCTTACTATTGTTGAACTTTCTTTCTTTAGCATTAGGATTAACCACTGCTCCCTTTTTGTTCATGAAATCCCAGACCTTTCTAGCAATCTCATCATCATCTGTGGAGTTAGGCATCCCAATATCTTCTTCTGTGGACTTAGGCTTCCCAATATCTGATTTTTGTTCATCATCATCTTCATAAAAATAATAGAATCGAATTACAATACCTAATAGCTCATACTCATCGTACAGTTTTGCTCTCTCTAACACTTGGTTTGTAATCTCATCTAAGACGCTAGGATCATTTATCCCACCATTCGGACCATATGGGATTGCAGGACCTATTGTAAAGGTTCAAATTTCCTTTGTAATTTGTTGTCTCACTCTATAACTAATAGTGAACTTCCCATAAGATGACTCTGTTGGGTAAGCGTACAGAATGAGTTTTTCTATTATGCTACATAATAGAATCTCAGTGTCACAACATGAAATAGGTGGGTCAAAAGATTCACTAACAACTTTCATTCTAGAATAGGGATCCTTGCATTTGACGTCTTTTCTAAAAGCCCTAAATCTATCCCATATTTGACCAAAATTCATTTTATCTATTTGATCAAACATGGGTTTTGTTCCTTTATTGAGTGACATTACAGGTGTAAGCTGTAATTATACACGTGTATATCCCACCAGCTCATGCAGGTTTGAAAATGATACAAGCGAGACTTATAGTCACTTTCATTAAATGTATGCGTTGGACTATACTTATATGTGCATATATAATTGATATAATCCTTATAAGCAAAGAGTATTTTATCTGTATTATTTTCCCAAGTTATTTTATCCCGTTTATTTAAGTTTTTTGGTATGCACTCTTTCAACCACACTTTCAGTGATTCCAATGGAAAGGGTTCATCCTTTTTCATGTCATGTAGATAATGATTATTGATCCTCCTCAGATTAGTAGAAATATAGTCATTAATTAGATATAATGGATCGTCTATTGTTGCTTCTACAAATATTTCTGTATATTTTTCTGCTATTCTCATAGCGAAAGCTGGACTTGTTATAAAGTTATCGTGTACTGTATATACAGGAGCTCCAAGTTCATGCAGGCGAGCGATCATAAACAAAGCGATTATAGCATCTTTCTGATGAATAAAATTGGCAAAAACATCTTCTGCTGTTTTCCTGCGATCCCGCACTGATTGGGGAATTCGTAGACATACTTTTCGTCTTTTCTTGTGGATACGATCATACATTTGAATATAGACTGGTTTCGATTTCATATAGTCCTGTACTGTAGAAAATAAAGAAATGCAGTAGTGGACAGGTTGATCACTGGCTGAAGCTAACCATCCTGTATAGCGAACTAAATCCATCAGGTTCCTTATCTGAGGGAATCTTTTTAGGAAAAAATTACTGATCTTCGATCCCAAACTCTTAGCTTCTTTTTTCTGAATTAAGGCTGAACTACCTATCATAAAATGTTTATATATATCTTCTGATATACTATGTACAGTCTTCCCATAGACCAATGGCATGAAGATAGATTTTATGATCTTTCGATCAAGACGAGGACAAACCACGCTCAAAAGATTGGGATCTAACGGATTTTGATCGGGATCATTCATCAAGTAAGACTGAAATTCTTCTAGAAAGAAGCTGTAGACGTCCTTAATCTGTAAAGGTGACTGCTTCGGATCAAAGTATTTGGGAACCGAGTCAGGGATCAGATTCGTTTTATTCGCTAATTCCTTATCTAATAATAAATAACTCATGAGCTGATAAGCGCTAGCTGATGCATCTTGTGTGATAGGAATCTGTAAAGGTAATATTTTACGATTAGGTAATGTTGTACTTAGGCTTAGGATCTTACTTATGAATTGATATGGATCTCTTGCAAGTTTTGCAAACTTAATCAATGTATCAAACGATTTAGTTAATTCATCTTTATTATCTAGATACCACTTGAGAGCGGTATCATAATCAAGAAATTTCTTATAATGAAAAGCAGAAGCAGTGGCTAATACTTCATTTATTTTATTATAGTCATAGTGATAGTAATCATTAAACCTAACGTTATCATCAAATGAAAAAACAAGTAGACTTCTCGCCAAATCCCGTTCATGGAAATGTAAAACACCTGATCGGTAGATCCTACCAGCCCTTGTCGAAAGAATGGGCTCCTGTCCTGGCCGTCCTATCTCATTGAAAAGGACAAAAACCAGGTGCTTGACTTCTCCAATCAAAGAAAGTGAAGCCACCAAAAAAAAAGAAAAATGGTATAGTAATATATATATAAAGTCAAAGTTCAATGGTAACGACTTCTTCCATTGACTTCAGGATTGCTTGGTTTCAGGGAAAGTCTCTCGCTCCTCTCCTTATAGCGCTGGCCTCTGTCTTTGATCTTGACTCGAGCTGTGTCCTCTCCTCTCCCTATGTGAGAGTGGCTGCTTGAAGCTCCTCGTATGAATAGTAAAAGCTCGGACTTAGGAGCTGCTGGCCCTAATCGAATGAGTGGCTACACCCTCCTTTCCCGAGGAGAGAATGTTTAATTCAACCAGTCAAATCCTTGCTCAATGCCCGCCCGTAACCCAATAAAGTACATTACATAGTCCGTTTTAGGGATTGGCGACTTACTTTATCTTTTGAGTTGTTCTGCCGGATCGGTCGCTCAAGATCTTTGGTCTCTACCCGGACCCGATGAAAAAAAGGGATCACTTATTATGGACTTGTTGAGAATGATTCTGATCTAGTTCATGGTCTATTAGAAGTAGAAGGCGCTCCGGTGGGATCTTCACAGACAGAAAAAGATTGCAGTCAGTTTGATAATGATCGAGTGACGTTGCTTCTTCGGCCCGAACCAAGGAATCCCTTAGATATGATGCAAAACGGATCTTGTTCTATCCTTGATCAGAGATTTCTCTATGAAAAATATGAATCGGAGTTTGAAGAAGAGTCATGCGAGGACTAATCAAGCACAGCTAAAAAGTAGTCATGTCCACAAGGAAAGGAAGAAAAATCGTCAACGCTTCCAACGTCCGTAGGAACTAAGTCGGAAGTTGGGCCGGAACTAGAGGACTCTGTGAGACCCCATTTCCTGTCTATCTCTCTGAATCCTTAGTTTTCGGAGCAGTAGAGAAAAACGCTTTAGCCGCTTCATCTGAAGGAGGGCTTACAGAAGTCACAGCACCAGAAAGTGACAATAGGCAAATCAACATAAATGCAAGAAAAAGAGGAAACTGTACATCAAGCCCTGTATAGCGAGACAGAGAAAAGAAATGAATGGTATCCCTACGCCCCTTACTATTCAAAAAATGACCAGACCTTGCGTTGCGATCAGATGTCGGAGAGAAGTTCGTTTAGGAGCCACCGCATACGTTTACTCTTGAATTAATTCGTGAGATTTGCGATCGCCCTTTCCCCCCGCCTCGCTGGTCCTCCAAATCCCCTTGAGTATTCAAGGAAAAATTGTTTGATCATTCAATGGATCAAGCAAGATGTTGATTTCTCTTTTCAAATCAAGGTCGTCTTTCGAAAGAAGCAGAGTTAGCCGAGTAGCTCGAGCAAGGAAAAGCTGAAATGGGGCCCTTTACAAATACAAAAAGTCTGGGAAACCAGAAACGGAATACCTAGGTCGCAAGGCAAGGGAGGACGGAACCCCACTTCGACTCACCAAGGAGAAGGTAAGTACTTTTTTTTTTATATCGTTTCTTCTGAAGTGATATAGATCAATGCCTGGACTGGGGGGCGTCGGCCCACGGGAAAACGTTTGCAGATGCGACCATGAATCGAACCAGATCGAAACATTAAGCTGTCGACGGACAAACTTTGCCGAAACGTCGACCGAAAACGAAGGATGGCCAAGCCCCGGTTCCCAGGGTTAGAGTATTCCCTATTATGAGCCTACTCAGATCAGAACTAAACTAATTGATTCTCTTTCGCCTATCGGTCGGCCGGCTTTAAGCAACCTTCGCATTTCCTGCTGAGATCCCAAGTCTCCAAGTGGGCCCTCTTGGCCACCCGCGACCTTGGCTTTTTAGAGAATCCCGCTCCTGTGTCGTGGGACTTGTAGCTCGGCAGTCCACCGGGTGGGATTTTTATCCTTCCAGTTTCGAGTGTCTTCTTGGATAGTTATAGCGGCCCATAGGCGCAAGATGTACCTTGTGGGGGGGGCGGCGGTCCCCTGGACATAGTCCTTTCAGGCAGTGGCCGTTTAGTCCATGGTCCATTTGATGGTCGGTGCAAGGCCAGAAATTGGAACACATTGATTCCGCTCGTTCCCGTCCTTCGCTTCAGGGCCTGTCCCTCGGTGTGGTCAGTACTCCATACTGTCGGGCAGCGAAGCTTACACTTGTTCACTAATTATGACGGTTCGCCAGGGCCTCTTTCCTCCTCCCTTTTCTGCTCACTCGTAGGGGTTCGGACCCCCACAAAGGGGGAGGGAGTCGACTGAACATCTCAGCCATTGGCGGGAATTTCGCCCGCATCCGATCCCCAATTCTTGTTCACCCCGTATGATCGTGTTGGGTGAATTGTGACCTCGTACGATCGTGTCGGGTGAGCAACAGCCGCTTCGTCACAGTACTTACTTATGGGCTAACGGGTCACACTTTGGCCAAGTATCCTACAAAGAGACTCCCGAGAGCCAGAAGTATTAAAGGAATGGCCATAGGAATGGGCGCATCATGACATCTTACGATGTCTCGCCCGAATGAATTAGTTGGTACTAGAAATGTTAGAAAAAGTGAACGAAAAGAGTAATAAGAAGTGAAAAGGACAGAGACACTTCCCAACCAGAAAGCAAAGTTCCCACTGATGGTATACTTAGTATAAGCGAGCTCTAAGATCACATCTTTGGAATAAAATCCAGTTAGAAAAGGAAATCCAATTAGAGATAAGCTGCCTATGAGCATCATGGCATAGGTAAAAGGGAACGAGGAGGCAAGCCCCCCCATCTTCCGCAT
>CANYCX015630900.1:0-10893 GCA_948193385.1 Breynia disticha f. nivosa
AAATATATTGCTTTTCTACAGCTAGCTTCTTAAATACTCAATTAATCACTAATCCAGCTGTCTCAGTCAACTTAATTATACAAAATTCATATTATATGAAAAATTAACGTAATAAAATAGAAAAAATCGTGGGTGGCTGTCCATGAATTTAGCTTAATACAGACAATATTAATTAAAAATAACATATAGGAATTATAATAAATTTAGAAAGATTATTTCAAACGTTACCTATTTGCTGGTTCGGATTCCTCGGAGAGAATATTCAACTCTTCGTGATATGCAGAGATTCAGATTCTAATTTATGACAGGATATCCCGTTGTCTTCTCCATTACATTGCAACTGAATAGTTGAATTGTCGGGTCGTAATTGTGTCCATAATTTTTTTATCGAATATTATTATTTACGACACAGAAATTATAAAAATTGAATCTGTGTCTTCGAGTCGTGTTTAATTAAATATTTATTAATCGTATAATCGAGTCAAAAATTGACGGTAATAATTACAACTACAATTACGTGAGAGCTTAGCTGTTACTTTCTTATTGAATACAAACATGTCTTGTCCAGGTCGTTTCTTATGAGATTCTTCCATATTTAGAGGATCTTAGCTTGCTACTATTTTTTTTTTTCAGTATTTATCGTCTATAAATATATATTTTCTCACATTTCTATCAACCCTAATTCTTTCTCTTTTCCTTTTTTATTTTTTAACATTATTTATTAAATCTGAATTGGTTTTTGAAATTCGGAGAATCAGTTCATGTGAAAAAATATTTGGTTTTTAGTTTTGTGAGCCATCTCCAATACAATTAAGGTTTGTCTTTTGTATTTTCTACTATTTTTTCCATAATTTTAACATTATAAAATGAAAAAAAAATTGTTATTTGAAGTTATTAATTTGCTATTATGTGAAATTATGAGTGCCAAAAAAATTATTTGAAAATAAGTATTTTCTTCGTTACTGAATAACAATTTATTTTATAAAATTAATTTGTCTTAAAATATTTATCAATTCAAAATAATTACTTAATTTTCCTTTTACCCTTAAAATTTAATTTGATTCACATTATATTAAATGACGCTAATATCGGTTCACAATTTAAATTCTAATATGAAAATGAGAAATAGTGTTTTAGTTAATTTATCTACGTTCTAATCGTTATCGTAAATATCGTGGAAATAGTAAGATAATAACAACCTTTGTGTAAGAATTATTCTCTCTTATGAATCAAGAATCATATTTTTGTTTCTTAATAGATGCATGTACTGATGTACAGCTTGATTTACTATTTATATTTGCTACCAAAACAGAAATAGAGAGTGACATTAATATAAATATAGCACCCCTACCACCTTCACGCTTTGACTAATTTCATTCTCTCTTTCAATTTCCATAGAAAGTTAAGTTGAAATCGATAATTTCACCACCATTATGGCATCCCCACCAATTCCGGTAGCCTACCAAGCATGGACATCGGCGTCGGTGCCGGACTGGTTAAACAAAGGAGACAACGCATGGCAAATGATCTCCGCCACCCTCGTCGGACTCCAAAGTGTTCCAGGCTTAGTTATCTTGTATGGTAGCATAGTTAAGAAGAAATGGGCAGTTAACTCTGCTTTTATGGCCTTATATGCCTTCGCCGCCGTCGTTCTTTGTTGGGTCGTTTGGGCTTATAAGATGTCGTTTGGTGACAAACTTTTACCCTTCTGGGGCAAAGCAGGTTCGATATAAAGCTCTGTACGGTCACTTTTCTTCATATTTCAATAACTTCTGACATGGTTCTGTCACTTACAGGTCCGGCTTTGGGGCAAAAGTTTCTGATAAAACAAGCTGCTTTACCAGAAACGACTCACTACCACAAAAATGGCGAGCTAGAAACAGCGATGATAGCTCCGTTTTATCCGATGGCGTCGATGGTGTGGTTCCAGTGCGTATTTGCAGCAATAACGTTGATATTACTTGCAGGATCAGTGTTGGGGAGGATGAACTTCAAGGCATGGATGGCTTTCGTGCCACTGTGGCTAACTGTGTGTTATACAGTTGGGGCGTTCAGTTTGTGGGGAGGAGGGTTCTTGTTTCACTGGGGAGTTATGGATTATTCAGGTGGTTATGTTATTCATCTGTCTTCTGGGATTGCTGGTTTGACCACTGCTTTTTGGGTAAGCATCTGCATCTCAATTGCACTTTTCGACGCAGACAATCGTTTTTCGACAAATTTCGTTGAAAAGTTATATTTTCCGACGAAACTCGTTAGAAATTAGTAATTGAGTATATAATTTCGTTTTAGCATTTCATGTTATTGAAAGGGGAGAGCATTAGGTCCGATCAATTGGTAATTATCGGTTTTAGACTCACAAATCTCTACGTTTTTTCTCTGAAAAAACACCGTAATAGCTTTATAAACAAACATTGACTTGAACTTGTATGCGATGTGAGAGAATGAAACTACGTTAATTAGTTCATTGTCGTTTTCTTTTTCGGGGAGTTCTTTGATTCGGAATTTTTCTTGTCATATTCAGTGTTGTTGCATGTGGCTTTCTCAAGTGAAAATATTTGTATGGGAATTCCTTTGCAATAGATATGGCAAAAAGCATTGACTTGAGATAACTTCTACGTTAATTTTGCAGTGACAACATACATATTTTTATATAATATAAAAGTTATTTATGTAACAATAAAAACAAAATTTATGTTATGACATATAATATATGTAATTTAATTTGTGGTTCAGTTAAATATATAAATCACCATCTACTTTCTAGCGGTTGAGAAGTGATTCTGATTAGAAAATAGTTTATTGACTAACTTAAAATTAAAAAAATTGCTCATTTATTTCTAAATTTAATCCACGATGTCTCCCCTGAAAGTTACTCCATCAAACTATTTATTTATTCAACCATCTTAATTTCATCATCTTTGACTTCAATAACATCTTACTTTTGAATCATTCTTCTTACTAAGTTTGATTTTAGTTTACATACGTCAAATATTTTTTCCAATAACTCATTTTTCGTCAAAAAAATGGAGAGCGGTTTGGATTTCGATAACATATTGAGGGATTAAAGTGGGGATAAAATGCAGGTAGGACCAAGATCAACAAAAGACAGAGAGAGGTTTCCTCCAAACAATGTGTTATTAATGTTAGCAGGAGCAGGGTTGCTATGGATGGGATGGGCAGGTTTTAATGGTGGAGATCCTTACACAGCTAATATTGATTCTTCAATGGCTGTTCTTAATACAAATATTTGTGCTGCTACAAGTCTTCTGGTTTGGACATGGCTCGATGTTATCTGGTTCAAGAAACCTTCTGTTATTGGAGCTGTTCAAGGCATGATTACTGGCCTTGTTTGCATTACTCCTGGTGCAGGTATTTTACTTCTTCTCCATGAACTTCCTCCATTTGACTATTCTGCGAGTTTAGTTAATGTTATTGTGACATCTTATGTGCCTAACATTTATTGCCCATATGGCCCTTTCAATGTGAAATTGAATTTGAATGTTAGGTCCTATGAATAACTTCAATATTATGGTACTCTTCCATGTTATTAGTTCTTACGATAACACGATTTGTGAGTATACATTTAATTATGACATAATATAAATTCAATTTTTATAATCTTTATGTCACAAATAATGATATTTGAAAAAAATAGTACAACACACATTTAGACACGACTAATGCCAACCAACTCTCAATAGTTTAAACGTGAACTTGTGTATAAATTTATCATTTATTGTTGTATAGTAATGATTTAGAAGTTGCAATTCTTGTTAGCATTGTATGAGTGATTTTTTTTTATTAAATATGATTATTTATGACATAAATATTACAAAAATTAAATGTGTCATTCGTATTGTGTCTAATCGTCCACTCATTAATTATGTAATTATCGGATTAGAAATTCTCAGCTCTATAATGATATGAGCAACAATGTACAATTTGCATGAATATGGTAATAACAAAACATGTTGCATGTGTACGTGTAGGACTTGTTCAAGGATGGGCAGCAATAATAATGGGAATTCTCTCCGGCAGTGTTCCATGGTTCACCATGATGATCGTCCACAAAAGATGGACTCTCCTCAACCAAATAGACGACACACTTGGCGTCTTCCACACTCACGCCGTCGCAGGACTTCTTGGTGGTGTTTTAACTGGAATATTTGCAGAACCAACTCTCTGCAATCTCTTCTTACCCGTCACAAACTCTCGAGGAGGTGTTTATGGTGGTTCTGGAGGCATTCAAGTTCTCAAACAACTCGCCGGTGGCGCGTTCATCATCAGCTGGAACGCATTTTTCACGTCCATCATCTGTGTTGTGATTAAAACGGTGATTCCTTTGAGAATGCCAGAAGAAGAACTGCTCATAGGAGATGATGCAGTTCATGGAGAAGAAGCTTATGCTTTGTGGGGTGATGGAGAAAAGTATGATTCTAGTAAACATGGGATTTACTCCGACGATACTATACATTATAAGACGTCGACCGGAATTACTCAGGTTGTATAGAATTTGGATCTCCGGAATCTGATCTGTGAAATGTTAGAAAGTAGAAACTGGTAAGGTTTTATAGAATGTTGTGTGGAGAATGTAATTAACTTGTGGTTTTGGAAAATTATGATGGAGTCCTCATGTGAAGAAATGAATTTACGTTTGGTCCATAAACTTAAAATTCTTCATGTTGGGAGTATTATAGATGAACATAAGTACCATTTTTAGTGTAATTACATAACAATTTACGAAATGAACTTAGCATATTAAATATTATCACTTTTTTTTTCATTGTTAAATGTTATTTGTATTATATAATACACACTGTTATAAGTTGTAATTTATAGTTTTTCTTTATTTTCTTTTTCATCTTAAATTTTTTTTCTTTATAATTTCACAATTCGATGAAAAAATAAGCTAAAGTTAATTGTGTGTAGTGTTCTTTTTTGACTTTTTAGTTTGAAAAAATATATTTTTTATATTTTTCTTAGATAAATTCTTATATTTATATTTTATTTGAGAAAATATTTAATTTTATTATTTTCTTGTATAATTTGTTCAAACACATCATCTAAGAGTAGTTTGAATCTGTATATTTTTTAACACATCTAATATAGACTCGTTAACCCATTTAATTATTCTTTATTTTTTAACTCTATCGTCTCTCTCCTTTCATTACTCCATACATATACACAATTCCTTTTTTATTCCTTTCTTCTCCCATTGCCGCCCACTTTCATCTTTTTTTCTTCTTACACCTTTCACTTTCCTTCATTTTTTTGTCAAAGATATCTTTCTATTCATTTCTCTTTTCTTTTCTTTTTTTTTTGTCACTTCTTAATATATTAAAACTTTTTCACAAAATTTCATCTTTTTAGGATTTTTTTTTTGTGTTTTACTTTTTAAAATTGTGAGTCATGATGAAAGAAAAAAAATGCAGTGATAGTACGAATGATCGAGAATAATCCAATGATATGATAAGCTTGATTCAACTTGAACTAATCTATGTTTTTTGAACTATTATGAACTAATTCAGAATTATTTAAAATCATTTGGAAGTATCTTGAACCATATATATTAATCTATTCTTTACAATTTCAAACTTATTAAAACTATTTGGACTTTTTTGAATTTATTTAAACCGTATTTATCTCATTTTTATCATTTTGAATATTTTTAAAATAATTTGACTATTTTTAACTATTTTGAATCAACTGAACCTTTTATAATATGTTTGACCTATTTTAAGACTTTTTAAAATATTTTGAATAATTGTTAACACTCTTAAAATAATTTGAACCATATTGAAATCAATTGAACCATTCTAAAATTTTAAAATCTATTTGAACTTATTTTTACTAGTTTTAACTAATTTTAAAAACAGTTATTCTATTTTTAAAATATTTAGTACATTTCAAAAACCATATTGAATTAGTTTCACACAAAATTTCTGCAACTAAAATGTTCAAAATGAATCAAATTGAGAAGAATAGTTCATAAGACTGTTTCAAATTGTTGAAAATAATTAAAATGGTTTGAAAGATTATCAGAAACAGCAAATCACAATTCAATCATCATTCAAAGAAGTTGCTCAGACATTATTGAATATGAAAAATTATCGAACAAACAGACACCACAACAAGAAAGCAATTTAAAATGCAGTCGTATCAACATCATCATAAATACAACACAAGAAGATATTGAAGTTGATCAAGTGTATATGAAACAAAGATACACTAAAAAAGGTGATGTCCTTATGTGCTATTAGAAATAACTTTCAATGCAGAATTGCAAAGTCCTATTAGAAGGAATATTATGTAGTTTGCTACATCACGGACTGCAAATAGAGCATAAGGGCAACAAGAAAAATTAAAATTAATATGTTTGACATAAAGAAGTTCAACAACATTTATATCTATCCAATTAAAGATAGAATGGACTGTCAAAGACAAGAGAACTGTTAATCATTACTTTGTTCATATACTTGCATTAATTGATACAAGAAAAGAGTGCAGCAAAGAGAGAGCAAGCAACTTCCATAATGTCAAAGTTCACAGAGAAAGTAGAAATAAGAGAAAACTATGAAGAATCGTTGAAATTATTTGTAAGTATACTTCTAGTATACATTTTTTTATAGAAAACTTATAACTGAAATTTTTAATTTTTATAGATTATTACAGGTTAATAAACCTATAGATAACTATTTCAAGATTTTCCACAATGAAACAGTATAGATAGTGGACTTCACTAACAAAAAAATACATATGCGACAAATTTCAAATAGAAGAAATTCTTTGAATCATATCATAGCAATGTTGAAGAAACAACATCAAGATTGTTACTAGTATTATTCAAATTATCATAAAAAACATTCATTACAACCTAATTGATAGACAATTGGGAAATTTCAGAAGAAATAGTACCTATATAAGTTTTGTCACCGCACTGAAAAAGGCAATTAGGAAGGTCAAAGAAAAAAAAATTTCAAGTAAAATACGAATAAAAAAAGGTCACAAATGTAATTATTGCAAACATTGACACAAAAGGACAACTTGCAAAAACATTCCATCAAGGAAGAAAAATGGCTAGCATATTCAACTTGCAAAAAAAATTGTGGTTTATATTTAGCTTATATATTATTTACTTAAATCTGTCTTTAAAAACACAACAACAGTTATAAGTTGTTTAAGACTCCTTTACTAAAATTTTACAATAGAACTATTTTAAATATTTGTCGTTAATTAGTTGATGTAACATTTACATAAATGTGTCTTTGTAAACACAAAAAAACTTGCATAAAAAGCATACAACATTTTAATTAATTTATTTTTAGTTTAGAATACAGTTTAAAATAAATTTATTATGAGTTAAGGAAGACATAAACTATAATCAATATTACATGTAAAGTTTATAATTAGTTTATTATAAGTTAACAAAAACATACACATCCCAAATATTATATTAGACTTCCAATCAACAACAAAATAAAAGTAAATACTAAGTTCAAGAAAACTAAACTCACAATTTTATAATAACATTAAAAAAATGTAAACTACTATTTTATAATTAATTTAATATAAACACCAATAAAAAATAATTTGAAGAAAAATATGAAAAAAAACCACCGTTGAAGATGTGGCTAATCTTATGAAAAAATTAAATAAATAACAACAACAACAGTGTAATAATTTTTCAAAAAAAATATATATAAGATCTACGTAATATTTAAATAAAGTAATATTTATGTTAATTAAAATATATCAATATAAATATCATAAATAATAGTTAATTGATCATAATATAGTTGGCACTCACTTGCAACCGATTGAAGGAAGCTTAAACCTCCTTCCTCCATTTTGTTAGTTGGGTTTTGTTACATTTAACATTGGTTTGTTGATGAGATTGTGAGGATTCGTTCATTTTGTGGTGAGAAGATTGGAAATGGTGATTGTTAAGTCCAATTTTGTTGGAATGGTTAGAATTTTTAAGTTGCTGAATCAGTTCAGTTGTGAATTTGGGAGTTAAGGTTCAATTGATGGAAACTAAAATGAATTGGGAGTTGAATGAAGTTGATTTTGCTAGTTTGATTAGATTGAGGGGCATTTTCGTCGAAAGTTTTGTAAAGGGGATTTAATCGGTTCGTATAATAAAGTTTTGAGGATTAATTCTTTGGATGTTGGGGTTGTTTTAAAAAATGTTTGAAGGTTTGAATTGATTTGTGAAATATAGTTTTAATTTTTGAAACTCAAGTTTAATTAGGTCCTGAAATGTAAATAAATAAAAATAAAGAATAAATTTACTGTATTTTAATTAAATAATTTTATTTTTAAGAATTTAGAAATTTGAACAAAAGTATGGATTTGTGCAATTATCGAAAATCATAAATGAGGGATTTATTAGATTTGTATTTCATATTGGATTTTAGAAAATTTGCATAACTCTTTAGGATTGCAACAGTACTTATTTGGAATATCTTTGTACTGCATTGCAATTTGTACCTTGTGTCAAGCATATACCCCAACAGCTCCAGAAAATTAAGTGGGGATAACAACAGGCAGGAGCACCAAGTGAGTGCTATTGCAACTTCCACATACATAATTGTGTTTGTCTTTTGAAATTCTAATATATATATGATCTATTGTGAACAATGTTACCTGTAATTGCATCTGATTGAATTTAAAAATTTGTTATGTACTTAAATTAATCTACCTAAGTTGATATACTCTGAATAATAAATTTGTATGATTTGTTCGCTTATTGTTGGGATAATCTTTTTACTGGATTTATAGTAATACTTTAGCCAAAGTTTTTGTTTCTATTATGAGAGAGAAATATCCTCATTTGTTCTGTGGGATTTGGTGACTAAGATCACCTAGATCATCTATTTATATATGTTATGAGACTATGATCCTTAACACTCTATTCTGGTCCCCAACATTACCATATAGAGACAAGAAATTTATATATGTTTGTACGATTTGTATGACTATATAATCTGTTAGCTCGTTTTAGAAAGTGATTTGAATATGCATTAGTACTGTATGTATAAATAATATTGGCATTTTGTGGCTTTTCTAAAAACCAATTAGGTGAGAGGTCTTGAGCATACTAAAGTATCTTCTCTCGCTGAATTTATTTCACCCTCTTTTCCAACATTTTTCAGGTTTTTATGAGATTTCAGTCTATTTGAAAATTATAGAAAGATCTTCTAGCAGCAAAGATTATTCAGGCAATGTGAGTCCTTTATTTGACTCACTTTACTTGTGTTAGATGTTTCATAACATCCTGTGGAATATTTTATTAAATAAACTGTTTTTATAATTATTTTATTTTATTTTTGAACTCGCATTATTTAATTTAACAATCAATTAGTATATGTAAGATCAAAGGCTTGTATAATTCTGGTTGGGCTCTCTTAGACGGTCTGTTCTGTATTGTGACCTCGTGCTCGAAATTGGATGCCACACAATATGTCATGCGACTCACATGGCATAATTTACATGTACTAGACTCTAACTTGTAGTCATGGAGCTAAAAACTTTACCTTCATTCACTTAAGTTCCAAATTAAACTCAAACAATTTTTCATTTCTAATTAGCCAAGCAATTTTCCTCTTAGTATCATACAGTTTGCATGACCCTCTTTTTTTACCATGCAATTCACATGGTTTCATTAACACGTCCTTGCACGCCCAAGTTCTCTTTACCCTTCGGATAATTTGCTTACAATTCCATAGCAATATGAAAAAGTCTATAATATGGAGCCACATGGTAATTCTTCTTTTTTTTATATGTCATGCGACCAAGTTTTGCATGACCTTTTTTTTAAATAAATCATAGTTTCTTCGTTTTATTTTTTTTATCATGCGAACTAATTCGAATGACTTTTTTTGTTGAAAAAAACAACATAAAAATTTGGATTTTATAACAAAATATATACCAATTTCTGTTTGAAATAATTGGATCATCAGAAAGGACCAACCATGACAAACATTTGAAAGAAATGCATGCACATGACAAAAACCTGAACCTTTTCAAAATTTTCTTAAATTGCTAAAACCGCGCTTAAAATTATTCACAAACTGCAGTAAATGAAAAGAGAAATGCTAATTTGCTTTTTCAAAATGTTTGAAGCCATAAACTCAGCATTAGCCTCACAAAGCTCTACTAATTGAAAAATAAATGAACAAGATGATGAAGGGAGCCAAAGAGCATGAGCATATACAAATCTTCAGTATATGGGAAGTCATATTTTTAAGAGTGTGATAAGGCCTCCTTCTACCACGACGACTACCCACAACATTTATCGAGACAGATGACATATAACACCAACTCACATACCCCAAATGAGAAGCTGAGTAGTATCCATTTCGACACAAACTTTAATGTTTAGACCATATCCAAATTTGTAGAAGTTTAAGTAAATATACCTGTTATTACAAAGGTAACAATTGGAGCAAAAACTATGGCCTTTCCAACTGCGTCTTTCACACTGAAAATTTGAGAAATTGCCAATACAAAAGAAAACTCAATTAATGCCACAGAAGATGAGAAATTAAGTTTATGTGTTAGCTCCACATCTCGATTGTGGAAAATAACACATTAGAACCAAAAATTCATTGAAATGATCTCATAGATATGTCATACACCGATATACACATAATATATTTTTTGTTCAATTTCAATGGCAATTAGTGGTAGACAAATTTAGAAAAAATGAATTCTAACGATAAAATACGATGGCAATATTGAGAGTAGAGAATGCAACAGAAGCATGTTCCTTGATGTCATAAACTCGTTGAAATTTTCATGATTTTTGACGTGAGTATGATTAATTTTCTCTTTCTGCCTCTAGCAGTCATACAATGGTAACGATAGTAGCAACGACAGTCTTGTTCTTTC
>CANYCX015631085.1:0-14063 GCA_948193385.1 Breynia disticha f. nivosa
AATTACTCATCCACCATTCACTCCAAATCACATATCCATTCTCAACAACATCAAAAACATATCTCAACACACAATAAGATCCATTTCAACCAACAAATCTTCATTTTCATATAACATACAACATTCACCATGTTCAATTCAAAAATCAGTCCAAATCAAGCATCCATCATCCATTCAAGATCATATATCCATATACTCAACAACATCATGATATGATCATGCAATCCAAAATGAAAATTTATGTGATCATTTACACTTTCACTTAGACTTTAAATTATGCCATGTTTTGGCCATTTAATGACGTTTGCAAACGGGCCTTTCGGTCGGGAGTTCGGTTAAATAAATTGTATATCCAGATTTCCTCCTATTTTGGCCTTTGTTCGCCCTATTTTGGCCTGACACATTCGTATACACGTCTGTATATCGAATATCAACCACTGTGCTCGGTGTAGCATGTTTTATATACTACCCGAAATATTTCGACATTATGCACTAAGCACCAAATGTCTAAGACAGTGCGCACGAAGCACCAACTGTTTGCACACTAAGTGCCATAACCACTCCCTCGTAAATTCTTTAATTCACTTAGATTCTATATAAACCATTTAGTGACACATGTTCACTAAGAACCTAACTGCATGAATGTCATGTACACTATATGTCAACAACAAACCATCAATTCCATCAACAAACCAAACCTTGATATTCCAACTAGAAACTCACACACGACTGATCATATATTCTCACACTCAGGTTTAACAACAATCACCCAAACACATTCCATCACATTCATCCCAAGTATGTCATATAAGCAATCCAAACACCATAACATTACCACAATGATGCCACCATGTATATGATCAGCACAAAGCAGTCAAAACACATACCACAAAGCAATAGATCACAACATATAACACATATCATTCATCGTCATACTCATCAGTCTTATACCAACAATCTTAACCCAGAATAAATTCTAACATCAAGTCAATCCATCAATTACACCAAATAGTTATCCACACAAATCACACAAATCACACACAAGGATAGTTGCATTCGTATTACTTACCTCGCAAGACTCGTCTAACGACCAGGCTGAGAACTACCTTCGCCTTGATAAGGTCCTCCTATTAACAATTAAAGTTTATATCAATCACATATATGCATACAAGTATGCTAAACAATAAATAAATGTTGTTATTACGTTTCTATAGTTTTAAAGGACTTATTCCTTTTCTTTGTTCTTTCCTCATTAACACTACCCACTAACCACCTTCACCTACTTATTCTTCCCTTCTTACCTATCATCCTTAATGCTTTCATAAGTTTAATTAAATATGTTTTTACGCTTTCTACTTTTCGATATGACATTTACACTCTACATCACCGATTTCCTTCCCCGAAACCCTAAACATTTTTCTATTACCAATCCATACTCACTCACTACTCAAGACCCAATTAAATTGACCATTAATATCACCTCACTAGAGCCCGAAGAAACTTACCTAAGCAACGGTACTTCGAAATGAACTTAGGGTTAAGAAACTCAAACTCGTCACTTTGACCTATCCACCTTTAAACACCGATTTCAGGTACCTAAACCATGAATTAGCACAAAAATGGTTACTAATGGATAGTACATACATTAAGCTTTCCAACGAGCCATATTTCGCTCAAATCGGAGCTTAAACGAAAGAAATATTGCATCGAAAAGGTAAGTATGATTCAAAAACGGGATTTCAAAGATTTAATACGAGGAATCTTACCAAATTAGGATCTCTAAGCGATTCTAGAACCCTCAAACGCCAAGATTTGATGAAGGTTAGTGTGATTTAGGGTTTTCGAGCTTTGGAACGTTATTTGGAGAGAGAGAGCGTGAGTGAAGAGTGAGAAGAGAGAGAGAGGAACAAAGATATATATATGATTTCAGTTTTTGACGATTTTACCCCCGATCGCACTAGTCCATTATTCTCTCATTTTCTCTTTCCCGATCGACTTAACCACGACCGATTTTTATTTCACACTAAGTCCTACACCTTCAACCGAATTATTAATTAAAATAATTTGCAAAAAATTTATGTATATTTTTATATATTTATACTAAAATCTTATTATTGTCAAATTTTTAGGACGTTACAGGGTGAGTTTAGCGACTTGGTGGCTAAATGTATGTGCATTTAGTGACCATATGTTCACCAAATGTATATATGCATTTAGCAACCACGTGATCGTTAAATGCATGTGCACTTAACGACCATGTGATCTCCAAATGAATGTGAATTTATGCATTTATTGACTATTTGGTCGCTAAATGCATGTATTTAGCGACCACGTGATTGTTAATAACCAAAATATGAGTAAAAATTTGAACGCCAATAGGCGCCAAAAGTCTTGTCATTAGCGACCACATGGTCGCTACACTAAATACCTCCACTTCAAATTCAACATAATTCTCTTCTCTCTTCATTTTCACTCAAACTCACTTAACGCAATCAGCCCCCCTCTCCTTTCCTCTCAACTTTCAACTCTCCATTGTTTACCAAGAAAGATTTCTTTACTGTTTATTGTTATAATTTTAAATTTTAATGTTGTTATTGTTTATTTGTTATTATTAATTTTTATTGATTTTAATATTTAATGTTGTTGTTAAATTGTTATTTTTGCTGTTTATTAGTTATTAGTAATTGTTGTTGCTATTATTTTTGTTATTAGTCATTGCAGTACTTTGTTTTAGGAAAATTATATTATTAGTTGTATTATTTTGTAAATGAACAATTTTTAATTAATAAAAATTAAGTATTTTGTGCTTTTTATATTTTACCCAGTTATTGTAGCATTTTAATATATTTCACTTATACTTTATTGCTAATATAAATATTGATTAACAAAAAAATAAATAAACAATATTAGCATTCATATGGACGAAAAATTCATTAGCATTCATGTGGACACTAATGAATGTTGCACCCATGTGCACACTAATCTATTTAAATCAACAACCACATGTACTCTAAATTCATTATGGTACAATAATTTTGCAGCCTAATTTTGCGACCAAGTTTTGGCCGCAAATCGTTTTTAGCACCAAATTTTGGTATTTAGCAACCAAACCTTTGGTTGCTAAACGCTCAAAATTTTGCAGTATTCAAAATCCACGCACATCCATTCATCTAAATAATTTTGAATTTCCAAACCCTGACCAAAAACATGCAGTATCAAATAACAAGTTCTTACCTTAAAGAGATTATGCCTACGTGATGTGTTGCCCCCTTCTATCTTTTGTTAGGATTTTTAGGACGATTTTTAAGTGAGGGTAAGGTGATTGTTTTGTTTTCTGTTGTTATGTTTCTCAAGGGTGTGTTTTGAGCTCTATTTATACTTTTTAAACTTTACACATGGTGCAGGCAGTCTATATACTTGTGTTGATGCCTGTGCTCCTTTATTTTGGGCAGCATGCCTTTGTGATACGATCGTGTTGTGCCCATGCCCCGTGCATTTAAACTAGAGTGACTAACTATTCACGACCTACACACACCCGTGCCCAGGTCGTGTTGTGCCCTTTTTATTTATTTTTCTTATTTTTGAGCCTTTCCTATTAATTATTTATTATCTAGAGGTTTCGACATAAATTATTATTTTATTTAGGATGAATTTTTGAGGCATTACAACTCTTTTCTCCTTAAAGAAACTCTGTCTCTAAAATTAACAAGTATTTCTTTCTCTTTAATACTACTCGCACTATCATCTCCATTAACATGATTACTTTTGGTTTCATCACATTAATGATTTCATCAACCACTAATTCAAATTACACATTTAGTTTAGGAACTCATACCTCATTATCTATCTAAGTCTCTGAAAGAAAAGGAGTGTAGCACTCATGCATACACCTCGCGACTTCCTATAAGACTTCCTATTGAGAATGAAAACTCCATTTCACCTTAACAATAGAAATCTCATGATTCCTCAATCTTTACACCCCAATCAAGGATCTATACTAGTTTCTCCATATAAGAGAGATTTTATAAAATCTTTATTTTTGGCTCTAGAATCACATGGCTCGGGTCGGATCTGTACGTCTTTAACATGGACATATGAAAACATTATAAAGCCAAGACAACTCCTATAGTAACCTCAACTGGTATGTTAGTGGTCCAACCGTTCTGTGATCTCATACGGTCTCATATACCTAGGGCTTAATTTTCCTTCTTACTGAAACATATCACTCCTCTCCACAATGATATTTTTAAGAAAATTTTATCCCCTACTTCATACACAATCTCTCGATAGTGTCAGTCAAAATGACTATTTTGCCTATCTTATGATGCTTGCATGCATGACTTTACCACCTTTATTTTCTCTAGTGTTTATTGAAACAACTTTGGTCCCTCAATTTGGTGTAAACCCTCTACATCCCAATATACCAGACTACAACACTGTCTCCAATACAGTGCCTCATAAGACATCATTCTAATGTTATAATAATAATTATTGTTATACGTAAATTCTATGAACGAAAAATGATCATCCCAGTTATAACCCCAAAATTTAACACATAGACATTCATCATGTCCACAATCTAAATCATTCTCTCAGACTATACATCAGTCTGTGGATGGAAAATAGTACTAAACCACACCCTCATGTGTCACGCCTATGAAATCCTGTAGACTCCTTTAAAAGTGCAATGTAAATCGTAGATCTCTATTGGACACACTAAAAATGGGAATTCTGTGCAGCCTCAATATCTTTGCCACATATAACTCTGCCAATTTATCAAGTGAATCATCATGTTTAATTATCAAGAAGTGTGAAGACTTCCTCAAACAGTCCATAGTCACCCAAATAGGGTCATGATTTTGAAATGTCTTTGATAATTCCACCACAAAATCCAGTAATCAAGTCCCATTTCCATTTTGTAATGGTCACAATTGTAATTTTCATGTTGCTGCTTGGTGTTCAATTTTTTGCTCCCAGGGTGAACGGTGTATGCCGAGGAGTGTGCTTCTACCATGATTTCATTTTTAATTTTTTTTAGACCAATGGTGGTTAACAATGTGAATCCACCCTAAATTTTGATATGATTAAAAACTCTATGAATTTAATAAACATAGTATATAGGTTGGAGATTGGAAATTGAGTGCTCAAAGGTTGGTGACAAAGGCTAAGTAAGAAAAGACTTGAGTGGAGTGGAAAATAGTTAATTAAGAAGATTTTGCGTGGTACCAGTCGACCTATGTGGAGACCAGTCGACTAATGTACTAGAAAATCAACAAGGAGGCTAGCAACGGCTAGTTTGGGGACCACATCCCCAAACCAATCGAATGGGAAGAAAACCAACCGACTGGTTCTAACTTCTGCCGCCAAAATAGGGGAACAAATCTTCAGGATGACATCATAGATCGGGATTTGCTTTTTGAAAGATTTGAAATTTGAATCTGGCTGCAGGTAAGTCAACCTATGTATTGTCCAGTCGACGAATGTGTACTGCAGGGCAGATCAGTCGACTGGAGATGAGACTAGTCGACTAGAGGTCGATGCTTGAAGAGTCTGGAAGCTGCTGGAATGAAAAGCACTCGACTGGAATTTAAACCAGTCGATTGAAAGGTTTAAAATACTCGAGGGTAGTATGTATCAGTCGACTGGTGAAGCTGACAGTGGACAAGAGTTGACTTCAAAAAGCAACTTAAAGTGAACCACAACAAAGACCAATGGGCAAAAACACAAGAGAACATATAAATAGAAGCAAGGACAGAAGAGAGAGGTTAACACAAGCATTCTAAAGGATTTATCTTTGTCTTTCAAGCTCTTGCTCTTGCTTTTACTTGTGTTCTTTGTGTTTCATTTAGAAGAGTCTTCTATTTTGAGTAAGTTTAGTATTTGTGGTTTAATTTGAGCTAGAAATTAGATTGCTTGTAAGGTAGCTTGAGCCAGAAATCAAGTGTAACAAGAAAACTTAGTGAATTGTTGAAAATCCTAAGTGAAAGCTTAGGTAGTGGAGTAGGTGTTACTCACCGAACCACTCTAAATCTTATGTCTCTCTTTTCTTCTCTTCCTCTCATGTTTATACTTGCAAAAAATTTAAAAATTAAGCCATTTGCATAACTTCTATTCAATTCTCCCTTTCTAGAGGTTATTTGGACTCTACAATTGGTATCAGAGTAAGGTGTTTAACTTTGAAGGCTTAACATCCTTGAATAGAAGATCCAAGAATGGCATAAAGAAATTTTGGTGTGAATCCAAACTACCCTCCTCTCTTCAACGACATAAATTACTCATCTTGGAAGAACCACATAAAGATTCACATCATGTGTGAGGGAATCAAGTATCGGAAGGTCATCATCCATGGTTCCAATGTTCTAAGAAATGATAATGGTGATTTGAAGGATGAGCTTTACTATAGTGATAAAGATTGGGACAAAGTCTACATCAATGCTAAGGCCATGAAACTCATTCTTTATGCACTATCAATCGAAGAGAAGAATCGAATGGATTCTTGCACAAGTGCTAAAAACATGTAGGATAGGCTAAGAGTGACTTATGAAGAAACCAATCAAGTGAGGGAAACCAAGATTAACATGTTGCTCCACGAGTATGAAATGTTCACCATGAAGGATGGAGAATCAATCAACAACATGCTTGATCGATTTGATAAAATCATGAATGACTTGAGTAGCTTAGGAAAAATAATGAGTGATAGTGAACAAGTGAAGAAGATTCTTAGATCACTTCCTAAAGAGTGGGATTCTCAATTCACCACCATTATGGAATCAAAGGATCTCAATACATAGGGATTTAATGCTTTGGTTGGATCTTTGATCAACTATGAGATTATCTTGAAAACAAGAGGTGGAAGATCAAAACCAAAGGAGAAGAACATTACTATGAAAACTAACCAATCTCTCTATGGAGAAAGTGATGGTGACATACTTGTAGATGAAGAGGAGAATGAGGAAATAACTCTTTATGCTAGGAATTTGAGAAAATTCAAGAATTTGATGAACTCTAAAAGGAAAGAGCTAAGAGGAGGAAATAGAAGAAACTACAATAATGACAAGAGAAGAAGTGGTAATGATGACAAGAAGAATAACACAAATGATGGAAGTTGTTTCAAATGTGGCAGGAAAGGGCACTATGCTAAGGAATGAAAAGTTAGTACATCATCAAAACATCAATCCAATGAAAAGAAGAAAGAGTCCTTTATTTCTATTTGGAGTGATAATGAAAGGGAAGAGCATGGAAATGAAGAGACAAATTTAGCTCTTGTGGCCAAAAGCCATCACTCTAGTGATCATGAGGATGTGGCATCTTCTAACTTTTTAATTGAGTGATGATGATGATGATGATTTATTAGAGTGACTTGCATGATGCCTATATGAAATTGCAACATGATTTTGAACATGTGCTTAAGATGACCAAGAGGCTAAAGCAAGATAACAAGAAACTTATGCTTAATATTGATATGTTGAGTGACAAGCTAAATGATATGAATAAAATTGAGAATATGGACGTTAAAGGAACTTTGCATGAAACTTGCTTAGTTAAAGAAAATGAACTTGCTAATGAAATTAAAAGGCTTAAAGATGAATTTTTATTTGTAGTTGGTAAATTCACGAACGGTAAAGAAAAATTTGAGGAGTTGCTTTCATTATAAAGATATTCTATATCTAGAGATGGACTTGGTTGTGATTCTTACAACAAGAACTCATGCTTGATGACTAAATTTATAAAAGCTAATAAGATTGAAAATGATAAGATTGCTTTACCTACTTATGATAAATGTTTGAAATTTGGACATAGCACTTATGCTTGTACTAGTTTGAGGAGATGCTTGAAAGTGAAGAGGATTTGGGTTGTGAAAGGGACCATAGTACCAAATATGATTCACATGGCTAACACTAAAGGAGCCAAGTTGGCTTAGGTACAATGAAGAGGAAAATGATTTCTTTTGTAGGTACTAAGAAGAATGAAGGCTCCACCTAGCACTTGGTATGTAGATAGTGGATGCTCAAGGCATATGAGTGGGGATAAAAGCTTGTTTATGGACATCAAACCAAAAGAACATGGTTATGTGACTTTTAGGGACAATAGTAAAGGTAGAATCATTGGTATTGGTAAAGTAGGTAAGGAACCTTTACCAACCATTGATAATGTTCTCTTGATTGATGGTATTAAACATAATATTTTAAGTGTTTTTTAATTATGTGACATAGAATATGATGTGAAATTTGAATTTACACATTGCATTGTATCTAAGAATGACAAAATTGCTTTTATTGCCTTGAGATATGAAAATACTTATATTGTGAACTTGGATGATGATGAATCATTCAATGAAAAATGTTTGGTAACTCTAGATGATAATGCATCTTTATGGCATAGAAAACTAGGACATGCACCTTTACCATTGATAACTAAACTTGTAAAGAATAAAATTGTTAGAGGATTGCCTAGGTTGAAATACTCAAAAGAATATGTTTGTGAGCCATACATGAAAGGTAAGCATGTTAGAGGATCTTTTAAAGGAAAAATGGAAATAACTACAAGTAAAATACTTGAATTGATTCATATAGACTTGATAAGACCATCTAGGTATGCTAGCTTGAGTGGAAAATATTATGCATTGATGATTGTTGATGATTTCTCTATATTTATTTGGGTAAGATTATTGTTCATAAGAATGATGCTTTCCATTAGTTTTCCAAGTGGTGTAGGTTGGTCCAAAATGAGAAGATCTTAGCAATAATAGCCATAAAAATGGATCATAGAGGTGAATTCGATTGTGAGCCGTTTGAAAATCTTTGTGATAAGTATGAGGTTGGACACAACTTCTCATCTCCAAGAACACCTCAACAAAATGGAGTGATGAAAAGAAAGAATAGGACCTTGGAGGAGATGAGTAGAACAATGCTCAATGAATACTAACTACCTAAGTTATTTTGGGCAGAAGCGATGAACATGGCTTGCTATATAATCAATAGAGTTCATTTAAGGAGAGACAAGCTCAAAACTCCTTTTGAACTATGGAAAGGTATGTGTTTTTTATGATGTAGATATTGAAGAAGGGATGCAAGAAGTTGAAAAGATGGTCAAGGAAGTTGAATTAAAGGATGAGAAGTTTGAAGATAGAGAAACTAGCCAAACTTCAAATGCAACAACATGGGCTAATGTGAAGAATCACCCTATGGAGAAAGTCATTAGAAACATTGGTGATAGAGTTAGAACAAGAAGAGAACTAAATGAGCATATGAGCAACTCGATATTTATATCATTGATTGAACCAAAGAACATCAAGGAAGCTCTAGCAAATGAAAATTGGGTAATGGCCCCCCATGTCGAGTTAAATCAATTTAAGAGGAACAAGGTTTGGGAACTTGTACCTCCACCTAAGGATAAGACCATAGTAGGAGTGAAGTGGGTGAATAAGATAAAAAAGGATGAACATGGAGAACCGATGAAGAATAAGTCTAGATTGGTAGCTCAAGGATTCTACCAAGAGGAAGGGCTTGATTATGAAGAAACATTTGCTCCGGTTGCTAGGTTGGAAGCACTTAGACTTTTGTGTGCATTTACTTCACATAGGAAAATCAAGCTTCATCAAATGGATGTGAAGAGTGCATTCTTGAATGGTTATATTTAAAAAAAAGTCTATGTAAAACAACCTCTCAGTTCTAAAGATGTGGATCATCTGAAATATGTATACAAGCTCAACAAAGCCTTGTATGGACTCAAACAAGCTCTAAAGACATGGTATGAGAGGTTAAGTAGCATTTTTACTCAAAATGGTTATGTTAGAGACAAGATAAATAATACCTTATTTATTAAAAAAGTAAGAAAATACATGCTTGTTTATCAAATATATGTTGATGATATAGTATTTGGTGCTACTAACCAATCTTTGTGCAATGAGTTTAGTGAGCTTATGCAAGGTGAATTTGAAATAAGCATGATGGGAGAATTAAAGTTCTTTCTTTGTCTTCAAATCAAGCAACTAGACAAAGGGGTCTTCATTCATCAAAGTAAGTACACAAAAAAAACTACTCAAAAAGTTTAAAATGAAAGGATGCAAGCATGTTAAGACTCCCATGGACACAAACCTAAAGTTAGAGAAAAATGAAGATGAAGAAGATGTGGACCAAAAGGTATATGTAGGTATGATCATCTCTCTTCTATATTTAACTGCCTTTAGATCGGTTATAATATTTGTCACTTATTTGTGTGCTAGATTTCAATCATGTCCTAAGCTATCTCATTTGGTGGCTTGAAACGTATTTTTAGATATCTTATTGACACTGTAGATAATGGATTATGGTACCCTAGTCGTGATGCATTTGATTTGTATGCATATAGTGATGTCGATCATGGTGGTTGTAGGATTGATAGGAAGAGCACTAGTGGTACATGTCATTTTATTGTTGCATCTTTGATATTTTGGCGAAGCAAAAAGCAAGTTAGTGTAGCAATCTCTACTGCTGAATCCGAATATTTAGCCGCAGGAAGTGCACGTGCCCAAGTACTTTGGCTTAAACATCAACTTATGGACTATGGTATTCATGTGAAAAAGTACCAATTAGCTGACATTCTCACAAAACCATTGAAAGAAGACACATTCAATGACATTAAAATAAGAATTGGCATGTGTGATTTAAATTCTATATAAGGTGTTGTATGATTGATTTACATGTTATTTTGTACACGTGTGTACGTATTGTGTTACAATACATGTACATTATCTCACAAAAAGGTCACTTGTTATAGGTTGGAAGGCATAAACTATCTTACTAGCAAGGAAGTTTCATTTGGTTGGTTTATCATATAGTAAAGGAATCATAATATGCATTTATAAGTACTAAGTACAACAAAGTGGTCAATTGGTGAAAGTCTCACTTGAGCAACTAGGTTTGGTAAGGAAGAAAATGGTGAAAGAAAAGGCAAAAGGCTACTGGAGGGTTTACAGGTCAACTAGCATGGAAGTTAGTCGAGTAAAATGTGTAGACTGCAAATTGGAAAAGTTCTAACATGAACACCAGTCGACTAGTCAAGACACTAGTCGAGTAAAGTGAATTTTCCAGGAAATCAGTCAACTGACAGGGTTACAAGTTGACTGGAAGGTGATTCTCCAGGAAATTAGTCGACTTACATGGTTACAAGTCAACTGGAAGGTGTTTTTCTGGGAAATAGGTCAACCTGCACAACAAACCAGTCAACTATCAGGTCAGGGAGTTTTGGGAAGTCAAAACAAGACTCATCAGTCGAATTACTTATATACCAATCAAATTGCTTATATACCAGTCAACTAGTTAAGAGTATTAGTCAAATCATAAGGAGATTAGTCGAGTGGCAAATAAGTCAGTAGCTCCGGGTCTAAATTTCATCATATACGAGTCAACTAGTAAGAATATTAGTCAAGTGGCAAATAAGAGAGAAGCCTCGGATCATATTTTGCCACAAACCAGTCAACTTGCATTTGCACCAGTCGACTAAAAGTCGAGAAACACCAAGCAGAATTCTCGACCACTAGTCGACAAATCTACTAACCAGTCGACTAGTCACAAGGACAGAAGGTTAAAACCTCCCCAAACCCTCACTTTTCTCACTTTCCTTAAAACAAAATCACTCGAGCTATCCTCTACCCATTCAACTGAAATCCTTCAACCCACACCAAAATCAGTCTTTAAACTCACTTACCCATACCACAAACACTTTAATTTTACTCATATCTCTATCTAAACACCTTCAAATCCGTCCAAATCCTCACTTTCCTCTAGAAAACCTACTTTTCTTAAACCTTCAACAATGGCAAGAACAAAGGTCAAAGCTCATAGGGAACTAGAAAAAGCAACTCTAGCAAGAAAATCCAGCAAAAAATCACACATAGAACCATGTAGAATGCTCGGGTCGTCTTCTCAAGGGGAGCTTCAAAGGAGCGGGAAAGAGTACTTCCTCTTCAATCAAACCGGTCAAGACCTCTACACGAAGGTTGTAACGCCCTAAAAATACCATGATAAAATTACGAGGAAGTCGATGAAAAATGCTCCAAAATTGGTTGAGAACGGGATGGAGAAAGGTTGAGAAAATCGTTCCCCAAACCGTTCTAACATAGAAGTTGGCTAGTGAGACCGAACGAGATGGAGAACGGGTTGGGCAAACCGTTCCCCAAACCGTTCTATCTTGAAAGCTGCCCAGAACGGCTGAATGGAATGGCGAACGGTTTGGGCAAAACTGTTCCCCAAACCGTTCTAAATTAGAAAACTGTCCAGAATGACCAAACGGGATGGCGAACGATTTGGGAAACCGTTCTCCAAACCGTTTGGACTCAACTGCAGGATAAAAATTAGACGCGCGGGACAAGTCGGAAAGAGAGAAAAGATTTAGGATTTTCGACCAAGAACTCTTCAAAATCAACCCTAAACATCTCCACACTCAAAACCTTCAATCCCAACACATTTCCACCCTTAAATCTACCAAGAAACAACTTCCTTCCATCGATTTTCCACCTCTCCAACTCAATCTCTGCATATTCCGAAAAAGGGAAAGAAACTAGGTAAGCCTCCTTGGAAAATCTGATTTTGAGGAATGAAATTGAGTACATTGTATACCTTTGTGTTGGGTTTTTGTTCTAGAACAATATTCTAGCATCCGTTGAACTCGAAACCTTAATTTTGTCTAGGATTTAAGAGTTAGGGTTTGGGGGAAAATGATGGTTTTATAGAAATAAGGGAGAGGATAAGAAGTATGACTTGAATTCGTGATTAATGTGTAGAATGTGATTACATTTTGTGTAGGGCGACGAATTAACATTTGGACTTTGAGGTAAGTGTTTTACCACTTACTTGCGTGTAATTGTTGTATGTATGGTTGTTTTCGTATATAAATTACATTGGTTGGTTATGTTGGAATCAAATGCGGTTTGCGAATGTGTTGCTGATTGTGCGATTTTGGATATGCTAAGTTGGAAGAGGTAAGTGCGTTAGGACTTAGCGCTTATGGATGAGTTCTTGTAATAATTTGAGTATAAAATAGCCTATAATGAATTGTTTTGGATTATTAGGCATAGGAGAACGATTATTGACGTGCTTTTGATTAATTGAGTGCTATTGAGCGAAAGCTACGATTTGTAATGATTGTCAAAGTTTTAGTATGATGTTTTTGAGAATGGTTGATTATTTTGATGTGGATGCTTGGTGTGGTTAGAATGTGTTATGATAATTGAAATGTGCAATGTAACGTATGAAAGGTTGTTATGTGATTTTAAGAATGGACGAATGCGATATAGCTAAGTTGTGTGAATGATGTAGAAACGGTATACAAATGACTTGAATGAATGTATGTATGTTTAAGGATCGAATGGGAGGAATTGTATACGGAAGTTTGAATAATAAGTGAAATAATTTAAAGGCAAGGATATGAATAAAATGGAGAGTGTGGTATGCTGATCTGGTATGGAACCTTGAGTATGTGCTTTGTAATAGATGATTGTAATTTGGCGTGATTGTGTTAAAATGAATTGTGTAATTGCTGGAAAAGAATAGTCTAATGTGTATGGAATTGGTTGGAAGGATTGAGAGTTAAAATGCTTGAGACATTCTATGTTATAGCGTTAAGGGTTATATAAATAGTTCGTTCCTAATGATATGGAAATGTTGAACTTTAAAAATGTATGCGATGAGTGTTCATTATGATCGGTGATCTCTTGGGCCGTGTTGGCTGTATATATTGTATGTGGATTATAATTGAGAATCATGTGGAATCATATACATTTCATATGCACGACATGAATGTTCTTAAGGATTATGTGTTGAACTCGCTTTGAGTTATATATGTGAATGATGGTGATGCCCTAAGAGGCTGTTGTGAATAATGTTGTCCGATATTATGGTATGGTTGATTTTGGAACATTCATATGCATATGTTTTTGAGATAATTGAGATGAATTGCATGAAGTTGCATTCATACATATGATTATTGTATTGGCATAAGCACGTGTATGTTTATGCATTGAGAAAATGGAGCATATGGCTCACGATTGATAAAATGGGGGATTAGCCCAATGATTTGATTCC
>CANYCX015631537.1:0-17511 GCA_948193385.1 Breynia disticha f. nivosa
GGTCTGGAAAATGATTTTCCTTTGGAGCTCGCTCCTCTGCTGCCAAACTTCTTGAATTTGGTAGCTCCGAACCTCTGAGAATTGGCATCTTTGGTACTGCCAGAGCTTTCAACTTGTTTGGCCTTCTTTGCCTTAGGAGGCTTCTCTGCATTTATAGCCTTTTCCGCTCGTAACGCAGCTGTGAGCAGAGCAGAGTATGTAGGGGGTTGGACTGCCACGAGTTTACTAATTTCAGGACTCAGCCCCATCTCAAACCTATCCCTTTTTGCCTCGTCGGTTGTCACCTCATCTGGCGCATATCGGGACAAGCGAGTGAATTTAACTTCATACTCGGCCATAGATAGGTCACCTTGCACCAAGTTCAGGAACTCTACTTTCTTCTCTCTCCTGTACACCAGTGGGGTGTACTTATCAGCAAACACTCTCTGGAACTCCTCTCATGTCATAGTGAGAGGCTCCACTAAAGTCCCTGGGACCATCTCCGACTAGTTCACAGCTTCACCCTCCAGCAAGGATGTAGCATAGAGAACCTTCTGTACCGAAGTACATTGCATTCTCGTCAGAACTCTTTCAGTATCTCGCATCCAATCATCAGCAACAATAGGATCCGTGGTACCAGCAAATGGTTTGTCGCCCAGCTTTAGAATTTGCTCATAATTCCTGTCTATAGTTACCCCCTGAGCTCGAGGCAGCTACTCTCACACAGTAGCTCCAATTAAGTCTAATAACCTCTGCACTTCCGTTGCCTGTGCCTGTGCTGGTGCATTGGGTTAAATTGGTGATTGCTCATTTTCCATCGGGGATTTAGCATTCCCCTGAACCGACTTAAATGAACCGACTGCTGAGTGTGCACTCTCATCATGCCCTTCCTTCATTCTAATTCAAAGGAAAAAGAAATAAGGATTTCTTCTAATTAAACTTTAGTTATCATCAATGTACATGACCAATTGCAACATTCTAGCATTATAGCATTCTAGCATGCATTCACTTCAAAAACCAACTTAGAAAATCAATTTTTAAAACGTATGATGTAAAAAACCCAAGTTTTTATCAAACCTTGTCTCTAATACCACTAAATGTGACCCCCGAATTCAAATATCACTCACATATAACTTCCCTCCTGCAAGTGATGCTTAAACCCGGAAATCAAGTTTTGATTTAAAAATATTATACAAACCATAATAAGAAATAAAAGATTTAAAACTTAAATCAAAATCCACCTTTAATAAACACATATACATATATATATAAAAAGAATTTTACAAAATAGTTTTCCAGGTTATGAAGGAAACAAGAATCCTAATGATTCTATTTTCGATAATAACCCTGCAAAAATTATAAGTATCAGAATGTATGCATTGTCATGTACATATACTTAAAAGTAAACCCTAATCCAGAAAGTGCACAGCACACCTCAGCCGTCTCCAAGCAACTCCAAAATCCGAGCAACTGCGCGCCTTTTTCCCCAAAATGTAGTCTCAAATTCCTGCCGAGCATTACAGGCAATAAATTGCGTGAGTTTTAAACTCAGTAAGTAACATAACCACATTTGGTCGACCTCATTCAAAATTAAATCACATTTAATTCAATACCCAAGAACAACATTTATCACATTTTTCTAAGACAAGTGATGCGAAGGAAAATGTTTCCTGGACTATAATTATAACGCCCTCAAATTTAACTTCTAAAATAGATGCAATCAGGTTCAAACCATGTTAGGAGAGTTAGGGGTTAAGAGTGGGTTGAGGTAGAAGGAGAAGGGGTTAAAAACACAAAAAATGGTTGTTTGAGGCTAAATAATGTATGTTATTCAGAAGAATAATGTATGTTATTCTGGAAAATCATTGAGTAATGTACATTACCAATGTGAATAACATACGTTATTCTAGGCTAGTTCCCAAAATAATGTATGCAGGGTAACCTACATTAATTTCCTCCAACCTAGGTTATTCGGACCCTGAAAACATCATTTATTATGGGAAACAACGCTAAACCAAGCCATAACACCTCTAAAACCCTAAAACACTCTCCCAACACCCAATACCATTCCTCTAGGGTTCCTTAAACATCATTTCTCCCAACCCCTCACAAATTTCCATCATTCCACACAAAAATACATACCTCCCATTGGATCTCATTCTTGGCAAGGTTGAAGGAAAATGCCGATTAAGGTAAGATTATAAATCCTTGAGGTAGGATTGAGAGAATGGGGTGAGTTAGTCAGTTTAGAATGTATTTCATAGTGGGGAAAAGGAATCGTAAAGGAAAGACCAAAGGGGTTAGGGGTTAGGGTTAGGGAGGACAGGGATTTCATATGTTAAATTTGTCAACAAAAATTGTAAGGGCTGAAGCCGCAGAGGAGCTAGAGCGACCGTCAGGCGAGCTTGCCTAGGTTTAGAGGTAAGTGTATGGCCCGTCACTTACTTATCCATATCTAGTCTTTGTATAGTTACCTATGTTGGCTTGAGTGTGCAATTTAATATGTAATCTATGAATCAGGAGTCGTATGCTATGAAAGGTTGAGTATGATGTGTATGTGTGCTTATGTGCGAAGGAATGGTAGTGTTTTTGTGTAGTTTTCTTTGATGTTTTAATGTGCTTGATTGATGTGTTTGGTTGTGGATACATGGGTACAAGAAGTGAATGTATTTTTACCTTGCTTTAGTATGGTGTGAAAGAGTGTGAAAGAGTGTGAGAAATGTATGAATTGTATGCTTAAAAGGTTGAATATGGCTTGGGAAGAGGTGTATGTTAACCTTATTCATTTATGGCTTTCATGTGTATGGCATAATTGTATAGTAGAATCGAGATGAGAGCATGGGTTTGAGAGGGCACACAAGTGTTGATTTAAGAATTTAGAAAGAAATGTGTAGGCCGACTCTTGGTTGAAAATCACTAGAAATGTGAGACTGAGTTTTTCTAAGTGCATTGCTAAGGAATTGTATAGCATCATGTGAGACTGAGTATTTCTAAGTGCATTGATGCTCTATTAATCATTCAGTAATAGGAGATTAAGTATTTTTAAGCGTATTACCATAGGTATGAGAGTGTCATATAAGACTAACTATTTCTAAGCACATAAACACTCTATTGATCAACTTAGAAAAAAAATGGCAATGTGAGAGTGAGTATTTCTAAGCGCATTCCCATGGATGAGAGGGGGTCATGTGAGACTAAGTATTTATAGGCACATCGATACCCTGTTGATCAACGTGAGAGGAAATGACAATGTGACTGAGTATTTTTAAGCACAATGATCATGGATGGATGATTGATGACATAAGTGTGAGACTGAGTATTTCTGAGTGCACTTAGGAGATGAGAGGGTACCATCTGAGACTGAGTATTTCTAAGTGCATCGGCACCCGATTGAACAACCAAGGGAAGGAGGATTCTCTGTGAGATAAAGCATGACATTGAGAAAAGAATATGAAGGGCATGTCATGAACATGATACATATTCATTGAACATATTTGGTTAAATGATGTGAATGATTGTATGATATTGTGAGAAGGTAGAATAGGTTGATCATGTGACTGAGTGGTGCTTATGTGTTTAGATGTTAATGATTGGAATGGAATGCACGATAAGGAAGTTGATTGATTGATTTGTATGAGAATGTTTTAGCTTGAGATGTGGATATATGTGTTGTGACTTAAATGATCTATAGGTATGTGATATAAGTTGTGTATGAAAACGTGAAGTACAATTATATGTATGAATCAAGGTTTCATATAGATGTGGTATGTTAAGATTGATAAAATGTGCATGACATGAATGAATGTGTACATAAGTAAGTTTGAGAGTGTGATTGAATGTGTAGGTTAGATATTGGATGATGTTAGTTGTTGTGTGAGATTGTAAAGTGGGGATGAATTATGATTGTTTGTGTTAATTACATGATGTTTGATGTATTCCTCTTTGTGTGCTAGTATGAGCATAAGTACTTGAGTTGAATGGAATGGAATATACTTGGTTTGATGTTAGTTCAGGTGAAAATTTGGTTAAGTGTTGGTGTGGTTTGGAATGTGTAAGATATGTGTTATGGAGCTTAATAACGTAGGTTTATCTTGGATTTTAACCTACGTTACATAAAGAAATGTATGTTAGTTGTATGGTTAACCTACATTATTCTTGGCTGGGTTCTGGTGGAATTTTCTAGAAGAATAATGTACGTCAACCATGGGACTAACATATTTTAGTAAGGCCCAGAAGGATGTTTAACCTAGAAGGGTTAGTATATGATCAGGGCTAAGCTAGGGACCAAAAATTTAACATGTGTGACCTAAATAGCACCAAAGAAATCCTTAAACAAATAATCCCAGATAATGTATCCCAGAATCTAAGAGTAAGAGTAGAGCATTACATGAATAAAGAACAAGTATCTAATAAGGAAGACAAGAGTGAGGAAAAATGAACGAGTGTACTACACTTTATATGGTTAGGTAAGTGATGAGAGTGACATACAATTACTGAGTTTTGTACTCATGTTTTCTGTGGTTGTGTTTGTGTATTACAAACAAAAAGGTTGCCACGTAGACCATTCACTCTCTCTACACTATTTTTGGACACTCTTGGGGACTATCACTACAAGGTCGGGGATTTCAACCACAACTTTTGTTTTTCTACAAAGTTTTTTTTGTAAACTTGTCATTTCACAGTTGTGTTAATACCCGCCGTTTAGGGATTTTCCCCAATGCACTATTGTTTTGGTTACATTTTATATAGCATGGGTTTATATTTCCTTTCATTCCTTTCAAATGACATTTGAAGGTTTTTTTCTGCAAATTAGGGTCAGTATATAGCATTCATGTTGAAGTTTATTATGTTTAAAACAAAAGAAAAAATATGACTAGTAAAGTAATAAATAAATTAATAGTTATCAGTAATAGGTTCTAGATTTTGAGCGTCAAAAGTGAGATGTTCTCAGTTGTTTGCAACTTCTGGATTTGGTGCCCTCTCTCAACCAGGAGTTGGTGCCAAACAGAATGTCCATCTGGCATATGCTAAACAACTTGAGCATGCAAGTTTGTTATCTGAATCTCACTTTTTGCTTGCTTCGCAACTAATTGGACATGAGGATCCATAGATGATAAATACTCAGGTCATATGTGTGCCAATCATTCTTTGTTTAACTCTCTTGACCACTTAGCCAGACCTATAGAATTGTGTTTGCCTAATGTTTCTGTTAATCTTCTTCAATATGTTGGGTCAGTTCACTTGTCTTTGACTCTGACCTTGCACAATACTTTATACACACCATATTTTCAACACCACCTAATTTATGTCTCTCAACTAGTAGCTCATAATAATGTACATGCCATATTTACACAACAAAAGTGCTACTTGTAGAATCTCAAGACTGACTTTGTTGTGGGATTTGTTAAAGCTATTGGGAATCTATAATTTCTTAATCTTCCTCTTACTACACTTGCTACAAGTATACCTTATAGCCCTACTACTGTACATTGCACTGTACATACTAATAAACCAGACTCTGTACTATGACATGCGTAATTTTGTCACCCTTCCCATGATGTACTTCTTTATTTACCTGTAAATGCAATAATAGATGTTTTGATTTCTTGTGATATTGTGCACAAGACAAATAATCTTGTATCTCTTTTCCTCTCAGTGTAGCCAAATATATAGTACCATTTGAACTTGTTCATTTTGATCTCTGGGACCTTAAAACATACATACTCACTTTAGGGCTCGATATATACTGACTATTGTTGATGAAAAAACTCAAGCTCTTTGGACTTACTTGGTCTCTGATTGTCGGTTTACAATACCTTACATATGTTTATTTCCTATATCCACAATCACTTCCCAAGACCATTAAGAAAATCCAATTTGATAATGGTACTAAATTTATTAATTGAAAAATGTCAGATTTTTTCCTCACCCTTGGGATAGTACACCAAAAATCCTGTGTCTATACCCCTCAATCGAATGGTGTAGTTGAGAGGAAACATCATCATCTGTTTGGTGTTGCTATGTCACTAATGATTCAGTCCTATTTACCTAAAAATTCTGGGGGATAGCATATTGATGGCCACTCATATAATTAATTGTCTTCCTACTCGGGTTCTTAACTGGAAAACTCCTTGTGAGATGCTTCATCACTCTCAACCAGATTTCTCTAGGCTGAGAGTGTTTGGATGCCTTGATTACAGTACAGTCACCACACCCTATTTCAATAAGTTTTCCCCTAGAGCTCGTAAAGTATTCTTTCTTGGCTATATTGTGAGGGAAAGTCTTACAAACTCTATGATTTGTAAACACATCAGATTTTTAGTTCAAGTGATGTTAAGTTCCATGAGAGTTTTTTCCCTTTCGAACATCCTGCTTCATTTAGTGTCCCTGACCCCTTACCTCCATTTATTCCCTTATTTGCTTGTGAAAATGGAGAGATTATTGATCTGACAGATGCTACACCTAGTGCAAGTGATGAAAACCAAAGTGATGCACTTATACTCCCTTCCCTTGCTGCAACTGATGATATTAATTCTGATGCACCAGCTACTATCCCTACTCCCACAGAGTCAGTAATCCCCACACATACTAGTTTTGGAATTCGTAAACCCACTTCATGGTTATCTGATTATGTTTCCTAAATTTCTCCTGTTCCTTCTGATTCTATCTCTTGTCTTTTAAATAGAGATCCTAATGGTCAATATCATATGTCTCCCTTGTCCTCTCAATCAGTTGTACCTTCTATAGTTGATCACATTCATCTCTTTCACTCTGTAGATGCATCTTTATCATGTTCAGCCAGTTATAGTCAAGCTTGCAAGGACCCTTTTTGGGTAGCTTCCTGTTAGTGTAAGCCCTAGCTCCAATATATTGTTCGTAACTTTTATTATTTAGTAATAAAATTATGAGGCATTATTTTATCATTTTATGTATTGACATGTGGCATGTGTTTGATAAAATTATTCGAGAATATTAATTAAGCACTTGAGCTATCAAGGTTAAGGACCTTGATAGTAGAACTTGGACGTTATGAGATTAACATTCTAAATAATCCTAGTCGCTTATTTCCATGAGAATGAAAATGAATTAAGACTGGCTGGCAAATATTTGGGATATCTAATAAAGTGAATAGATACAATATGGGACACTATTTTTGAAGAGTGATCACTATTTACAATGTCAAATATCAATCCTTGGACTGAAAATCACTGTGACTTTTTGTAACACCCTCGAATTTGTTGTAAATGATATATATGAAAACTAGATTAAAATAGAATCAAATTGAACGAAAAATTGTAGAAATGCACAAAACAGTGACACAGCACGACCTTGTGCTGCATCCACACAACCTCGTGCTCGTGTTGAAACCCAGGAAATTCTAGAATTTAAAAATTAAATTGGAAAAATTAGAAAATTAGGTCAACACGACCTGAGCATGGGCTGTGCCCAGGTCATGTCGATCGTGCAGATATAAATATAACACTGTTTCATTCATTTCTCATTCGAAAAACAGAGTTAAAACCTTCTAACCTTCGAAAAGAAACCCTAGGATCATCAGAGGAGGAAATTAAACAAGTATTTCAGTAAGAAATAACTACTTTCTTGCAAGAATCAAATCCAAGTTACTAAGTTAAGCTTATTTAGTTGTTCTATAAGCTTATCTGAGCGTTTTGAGTTTCTGAGATATTGAGTTTGCTAGGTTTAATGAGTTTAAGTTGGAATTGAAACTGAAAAGAATGTATTTAAGTGAAGGGGATTTGATTAACTTCATATATATATATTAGAACATGAAAAACATGATTTGGTTGAAATTAAGAGAAATTGTTCTTGATGGAAGGTTACTAAGAAGTTGTAAATTCATGCTTAGAATGGTGTTTAAAGATTCTAACTGTAGAATCAATAAGGAAATAAGTAATTAACATCATTTATGCGATTAATTTCGTACAGGAGGATCTGAACGGTGATTGGATCGAAGTTGAGCCTGGCGCTGACTTCTTAAAATAATCGAGGTAAGTGTTCTTACACTTACTAATCAGGTACATATGATTGTTTGAGTTAAATATTAAGTTAAACATGTATGATTTGTGTAATTATAAGTATTTTATACTTACTTAATTGTACTTAAGTATTCATGCTCATGTAAATGTTGTTCTTATGAACAATTGATGTCTAAATGATAGTTATTAATTGAATTGAATGATATGAGCATGTTTTGAGAGTGATGTTGTTATTGATGATGAGGTTATATGCTTGATTATTCATATGAGTTATGAATTATGAAAGTATGCTCTTTTAACATCATGTTGATTTATAGTTCATATTATGTTGATTTTAAGCATATGAATGCTTGTGGATTATGGAAAGCATTGAATTGCTTATTGAGCAAACTTGATTGAGATTATGAGATATTAGTGCATTGATCATTCATTGTGTTACATTCATTGTGTGACACTAAGATTGATACCCTAGGCTGGGCCTGGGGATTATTTCGAGAGAGATCTCGATGCCAGTTTAGGGCCGATGATATTCCGAGCTGGGCTCGATGTCGTACTAGGTACGATGCAGGTCTGGGACCAAGGAAAAAATGAAAATTGTACTTTGAATGAAAAGTGTATGGTTTACTTTGAGTAGATATGTGGTATGTGTTTTGATTTGGATATGATGCTTTGTGTAATTTTTATGTGTAATGTACTATGGATATGGTACATCTTTTATGTTGGAAACATATGATAATTAAAGCACTTAATAATTAATGATTAATAAAATGTGTTTTAATTCATGAGATCAATATGCTTATGAAGCAAACAAGTGATATAATGAGTGTTTTGATGGATAAACATTGTTAGTAAAGTACATGAAAAATGTTGGACATGTACAAGACTTAAAGAACTTGTTTGTTACTGAAATCAGAAGAAAACAGAGGATAAATGCTGCAAAACAAACCACGAGCACGCCCCATGCTTGTATGGCACAACCTATGCCTAAAGGAAGATCAGAAAACCAGTATGACCTCATGCTGGCTCAGCACGCCCTCGTCCTAGGCTATTGATTTTCCCTACGCATCGTTTAAAACGGGAATTTATAAGCAGAATGATTATATAAATGATCAAAAAGTTGTATAACTTGAAATACATGTTAAATGTGTTAAGAAACTTACTGAGTATTGAGAAATACTCACCGTTTGCTTGAATGTTTAAATGTTGTGCAGGACGCACATAGCGGCTACTGGACCAGTGTGGAACTCATTTTCATAAACCATATAATTTACAGAAATGATATAAAATCAAGTCTAAAAACAGAGGAGAGAGAGAATATAAAAGATATATACACGCTATTTTATAAACCTTGGCCAAAATCTGTTTTCATTTGTAAAACAAAACACTAGCGGAAGCAAAAAGTTTTAAAAACATTCAAAATGAAAATCTGCATGTATATACAAATGTACAATATGTACAAATCTGAAATAACAAAAATGACAACTGGAGCTCGACCTCTGACGTAAGCTGTGGAAGGTATCGATCAACTCTGTGGTCCAGTGATATGCAGCTATCTACGATCAGCACAATCATTTAAAACAACAACGGGGTGAGTATAAACAATACTCAGTAATTATTCTTAGCTTTAACATAAATGATGTGTAGGGAAAAGTATATAATAGCACGAGGACGTGCGTATTTATCTTGTCCCTCGGCATCCGCGAAAGCCAAATAAATCATTTCACACAGATACCAAATCAGCACACAGCTATCACAATCTGGCATACAGCAAAATACGATCACACAGATCAATCATACGAATATCAAACCATACAGGTAACGATAAGAAGAGACTCACACAGAGTAATAATCAGAAAGCACACAACATTCCATCGTCTCTATCTCACACAAAGATCAATATATTTCATTCAATATTGCACACAGCAGAATACGAACCACACAGGTTCAACAATAGCTATCTCAATCATACATATATGAATATAATGTATGAACTACAATTAAATGCAATTTCACACAGAATGAGCTGGGTATTATCCACTATCGCACACAGCAGTGGAATTATCCTCTATCGCACACAGCAGAGGTAAGGCATATAGCCTGGGCACACAGCAGTCCAGGAAAGCACACAGTAATCCTTTTATCTTTTTGCCACATAGGCTCGTGTCATACATATATGTAAATGTATGAATGTAATCAATATGAATATCATTCGTAATCGCACAAAGCATTGAATGACATTCACTCTGCACACAGCTCAGCAAATAACATAGCACACAGGAAAGCACACAGAAAAACATTTATCTCAACTCACACAGAGCAAATCAGACAATACCACGTAGGTAAACAAAGATAATACATCAAACTCGATCAAAACATACCACACAGGTATAATCATCTATCAATCGAAACATATCGATACAAACATAAATCAAACATCTCTGGTTCACTATAAGTCGTCTAACAAATCAACATTTCATTATAGGCACCTATCTTTATTTTGCCTAATCAACGTAATTCCAAATAAATTACGATCCAATTTAGTAAGCGTAAGAACACTTACCTCGAAAACAAGCAAAACAATAACCAACACTGGCTCAATAGCCTCCCAGTCGTCGTACAGATCCTCCTGTACGAAATCAATCATATATAATGCATTACTAACCAATTCAAATATTGATTCTAACTTTAGAATCATTAAAACATCTTATTTTCAACCTTAAGTTAACTATATGTCAGCTTTTCCAACAATTCCTCTTTAAGTACATCTTTCTCAATTTCATCTCCAATTATTCACAACAACTTCCTACACTTAAATTCAATAATTCCAGCAACTTTTATATTCAATACCATGGCATTTAACACAAATCTCAATTCAAATCCATCAATTCCAGCCAGAATTCAGCCTAAAATTAACCATATACTCAGCAAAAATCAATCCATCAACTTAAAATCAACCAACTATCAACCATCTTACTTTATGGATTTCTTGCAAGAAATCACTCCTTCCTTCAAAAATTACTTCTTGGATGATTTCTCAGACTTTCTCTGCTGCTCCGATGGGTTTTCCTATGAAGAAATCTGGTTTGGAAGTGTAGAAATGAAGTTAACCGCTTACTCGTCGAAACTTATATTTTTTTCAAGCTAACAGCTCACTACGCGGGGTGGAAAGAAACTACACGTGGTGGTAGTCGCGTACTTTCTGTCCACTGCGCGTACTTCCTTAATTCCCGATTTTCCGATTTTCGTCGATCGTTTTGCGTCAACCTTCGATTAACCTTTCGTATATCTTTATATATTAACATTAAAACACATATTTATCGTCATTTTACGACGAAAAATATCCAGAATGTTACAATTCTCCTCCTCTTAGAAAAATATCCAGAATCTCTGCTGGTTCCTCCTTATATGTCATATCATCAGAAATTTCCACTTCTGGCTCTTTAATTACATGGCTGGGGTCAGAACAATAACGCCTTAACATTCTTACATGAAAAACATCATGTAGTCTGGAGAGTTCTTCTGGTAATCTCAGCTGGTAAACTAACAGTCCTACCCTCTTAACAATTTCATAAGGGCCAATAAAACGAGGACTTAGCTTCCCACTCTTTCCCAAATCGTAAAACACCTCTCCAGGGCGATACTTTTAAAAATATTTTATCACCCACTTCAAAAGATATTTCTCTTCGATGTTTGTCCGTGTAACTCTTATGACGATCTTGGGCAGCTTTAATACAATTTTTAATCACCTGCACTTTCTCTACGGTCTACTGCACCAATTTAGGACCTTCGTTCTGTCGAAGTCCTTCAACATCCCAAAATACTGGGCTTTGACATTTCCTACCATACAGAGCTTCGTATGGTGTCATTCTGATACTAGAATGATAGCTATTATTGTATGCAAACTCTATCAGTGGTAAATGCTCGTCCCAATTTCCTCTGAACTCCAGAATACAAGCTCTCATCATATCCTCCAGAGTCTGTATGGTTCTTTCCGATTGACCATTAGTCTGTGGATGAAATGTCGTACTAAAATGCAACTTAGTACCCATAGCTTGCTGTAGACTGTCCTAGAAACGTGAAGTGAATCTAGGATCTCTGTCGGACACTATCAAAATTGGAACTTCATGGAGTCTTACTACCTCAGCTACATATTTTTCTGCCAATTTGTCTAAAGAATCATCTTGCTTGATTGCCAAGAAATGCGCAGATTTAGTTAACCTATCCACAATCACCCAAATTGCGTTGTGATTTTGGAATGTCTTGGGTAATCCAACCATAAAATCCATGGCTATACGCTCTAATTACCACTCTGGAATAGCTAATGAATGCAGCTTTCCAGCTGGAGCTTGATGTTCAGCCTTGATTTGCTGACAACTTAGACATCTTGCCAAGAATTCTGTGACTTCTTTCTTCATACCCGGCCACTAGTATAGCTGTTTTAAGTATCTATACATCTTGGTACTGCCTGGGTGCACTGAATAACGAGAAGAATGTGCTTCCCGAAGAATCTCTTCCTTCAGTTCTAGACAATTAGGCACACAAAGTCTCCATCCATAATACAAAGTACCCTGATCATCTAACATATAAGGAGTTTCTTTTCCCCATTCCACTTTTTCTTTTGCTAACCTTAATTTCTCATCCTCCATTTGTCTTTCCACTATCTGTTCTCTGAATGTAGGTCTCACCGATATGTTGGCAAGAAAACCTTCTTCAATCATATTCAACTCTAACCGTAACTCCCGCATCATAAATAATAAATCCACATTATATGTAGGTACATCACCCTTCACTAATGATTTTCGACTTAAAGCTTCAACCATGACATTAGCTTTACCGGGATGATATTCTATCGAACAGTCATAATCTTTTAGCAGCTTTATCCACCTTCGCTGTCTAAGATTTAACTCTTTTTGGGTTGTGACATACTTCAGGCTTTTGTGATCTGTGAAGATCTTGAAGGTTTCTCCGTAGAGATAATGTCTCCAAGTCTTAAGAGCATGAATAATGGCTGCTAGTTCAAGATCATGAGTCATATAATTTAGCTCATGTGGCCTTAATTTTCTGGAGGTTTAGGCAATCACCTTGCCATTCTACATTAATACATCTCCTAAACCCATTCCAGAAGCATTCGTGTAAACTACATACTCACCATCCTCTGACGGTAATGTCAGCACTGGAGCCTTTGTCAGTCTCCGCTTAATCTCTTCAAAACTGTTCTGACATTTTTCATTCCAATCAAACTTGGCTTTCTTCCTTAATAAACTGGTCAGTGGTCTAGCCAGAATTGAGAAATCCTAGATAAAACGCCGATAATACCATGCCAATCCTAGGAAACTCCGTATTTCAGTCACATTTCTCGGAGCTTTCCATTCTTTCAAAGCTTTTATTTTGGAAGGATCTGGGTATACGCCCAGTTTAGAAATAACATGACCCAGAAAAGCAACTTCCTCCAGCCAAAATTCACATTTAGAGAATTTGGCATACATCTGTTTATCCTTCAAAACTTACAAAGCTACCTGCAAATGTGTTTCGTGCTCATCTTTCTTCCGGGAGTAAATAAGAATGTCATCAATAAAGACGACTACAAAAGTATCAAGATAAGGCTGGAAAATCTTGTTCATGAGGGACATGAACACTACTGGAGCATTAGTCAACACAAATGGCATTACGATAAATTCAAAAAGGCCATATTGGGTTCTAAATGCGGTTTTAGGCACTGACTTTTCCTCCACCCTTAGCCGCCAGTATCCTGACTTTAAGTCGATTTTGGAGAAATTTACTGCGCCTTTTAATTGATCCAGCAAATCGTCAATTCGAGGTAACAGATATTTGTTTTTAATCGTCACCCAATTTAACTGACGATAACCTATACAAAGTCTCATGCTACCGTTTCTCTTCTTAACAAACAGCACAGGTACTCCCCAAGGAGAAATACTGGGTCGTATGAAATTCTTTTCCAACAGTTCCTCCAACTGCTTCCTCAATTCTTTCAATTCTGTTGGCGCCATTCGATAGGGTGCCATAGAGATTGGTGTTGTTCCTGGTACAATTTCAATTTCAAAATCAATCTCCCGACTAGGAGGTAATCCAGGCAAATCCTCTGGAAATACATTCGAAAAATCTCGTACCACTGGAACATTAAACACCCCTGCACTAGTGTTAGCAATATCTTTGACTTCACACCCCTCTTTGATCAAGCTGATGGCCTGAATAGCGGATATTAGACAGGAAGGTATGACTTTCCTATGCCCGACAAATAATACTTCTTTTTGACCTTTCACCTCAACCATCACTTCCTTAGAAAAACAATCCACTATAGCTCTACATTTCGAGAGCCAATCCATACCTAAAATTAACCCGAAATTCTCTAACGAATAACTACCAAGTCCACCCTAAATTCTCGGTCACCAATCATAATATGACAGGCTTTGACTGCCTTCCTAACTCTTACCACATCCCCCAGACGGCATAATTACTTCAATTATATAATCTAGGTTTTCTATCTATAATTCAAACTTATTTGTATGATCATAATAAATAAAAGAGCATGAAGAACCAGAGTCAATAAGCATTCATATAGGAAAACCCAAAACATAAACCGTATCAAAGATCACTTTAGGGTCATCTACTGCCTCTCCCCGAGAAATAGCATAAATTCTAGCTTATTGAGCTACTGGGGCTGCTGTCTGGTTAGTTCTGGGATCTTTAGCATGTGATTGCGATCCTCCTCTTCCAGACTAAACACCTCGTCCTCTGTTCCCACTAGCACGGGTTCTGTTATCTCCCACGCTAGTCTGAGGACGTTGAGCTTTAGATTCATCAAATCTCTTCTGATAGCAGTCTTGCTCTCGATGCCCAGGTTTTTTTACAGTAGTAACAAATAATACCAGTTCTTTGGCGACTATCAAACCCTCTTTTGTAACCAGACCGATAAAAAGATCTTTGGACAGAGCTCGATCCCCTGCCACTCTGCTTCTTGAATCCCTTAGTCACACCAGATCCAGACCCCAGAGTACTCGCGCTTTTTGTCCCGCCAGAAGTTCCTTCTTGTTTGGTTTTCTTGGCCTCCGGTGATGGTGTTAAGCCAAGTGCTTTTTAAGCTCGCAAAACAGATGCCAACAAAGCTGAATAAGTTGGGGGTTGGACCGCCAATAAAAGACTTATTTCCTTCCTCAGACCCATTTTAAACCGGTCTCTTTTAGCTTTGTCAGTGGCAACCTCTTCCGGTGCATATCGAGACAGACGAGTAAACTTTACCTCGTAGTTAGCCACTGAAAGATCTCCTTGCTCCAACTTCATAAACTCAACCTTTTTCTCCCTTCTGTACACTAATGGTGTGTACTTCTCAGCAAAGACCTTTTGAAATTCCTCCCATGTCATCACGAGAGGCTCGACCAAGCTTCCTAGAACCATCTCCCACCAATTAATTGCTTCACCTTCAAATAAGGATGTAGCATAGAGAACCTTCTGCACTGAGGTGTACTGCATCCTCCTCAACACCCATTCGGTGTCTCCCATCCAATCCTCAGCAACGGTTGGATCAGTTGTGCCTGCAAAAGGCTTGCCTCCCAACTTCCTTATTTGTTCAAAATTTTTATCAACGGACACCCTCTGAGCTCTGGGTATTTGCTCTCTCACAGTCGCTCCTATGAGATCTAAGAGCTGTTGGATATTTGGAGGTTGATTTAGTACTTGTGCTTGAGGATTAGAACGCTCATGCTCACCAGATTGAGGATCATTCATGTTTCCTTGCACCGATTCAACAGTATCAGCGGCGGCAGGTACACTTTCTCCCTGTCCTTCTTCCATTTCTAAATCAAGTTTAAAAATCAAAATTAGAAACCAGAAAATAACTTCTTTTTCATTTATGAAGGATAATGTACGTTTTTTCCAAATTCAGCATGCATGCTAGTAAAATATCATTTTGAAAATCAACTTGCAAAAGCATAGCTTCAGGAACCGATGCTTTTGAGAAACCTAGGCTCTGATACCAAAATCTATGTGACGCCCAAAATTTAACTATTACCCGATATTATATAAATTTTTCTTACAGGTATTACCTAAATTCTAAATATCATAGTTTAGTATAAAAATTTCCAAATTCCGAAATATAAATATTCACACATTTGTATGGAAATAAATACATACATCCTTCATTACTAAAAACATATTTACAAGTTTTACAGAAACCAGTTAGGGTTATATAGGAAAAGAATTTAAACTAATCCTATCTCAAAATTAACCCGTATCGAAAAGAGTTCAAATACATTTTTTCGAACACATGTGAAAAATAGGAGAGAGAAGATTTCCAGTGCTCTGCCCACCTTTTCGTAAGTCCGTACTGCAAGTCAAAAAGTCCAAAACTACTCGCCTTTCGATCCAAACTATTTCCTAGGAAATCTGCCGGACGTGGCAGGTTTTCAAATTCCGTGAGTTGCGAAACTCAATAAGTAACACTTACCAAATGGACAATCATCCATCATTTATTCAATATATAAAAATATACAAAAAAGAACATGTCAAACGCAAGAATATTCAATTCAATTTTATTCTTAGCATTCATATTAATTCGAATTATATCTATATTCATAGTATAAGATATAATCACAACTTCATAATTTATAAAAAATACACATATACACATAGTTAAATTGTAAGTTTCCATCATTTTTTGGCAGGAAACAACACAGAACGTGGGGTCATCCATACTACGCGTGGTCGTGAGGAATTACGCGGTGTCGCGGCCACCCTGCGTAGTTTGGTGCAATAAAACGCGTTGTCGGCCCAAACTACGTGTGGTCAGGGCGACTACGCGTACTTTGGGACCAATCCGCGTTCTCCGCTGTTTCTCCGGCTAAAACTTAACACCAAACACATATATCCTCAACAACATCATTCACATAAACTTATCATTTACCAACACAACTTCTATCATCATTTGACACCAACACACTCATTCAAATCATAATTTAACCTCAAATACATCTCAAAATAATTATAACACCATCCTAAACATCAATAAAACATGTCTCAATACAGCATATGACAAATTTCCAATCAACACAATTTCAATGCCACATTTCATACACATTCACAATATTTCATACAAAAAATGCATAACCTGCATAAACACATTATGCTATGATCATATGACCTATAAATGCACTCTATGTTCTTATTCATACTTCCACTTGGTTTTTAAACCCAAATTTGGCCATATACTGACGTTTGCAAACGGACATTTCTGTCGGGAGTTTTGGTTATATAAATTGGATATCCCGTAAATCGCCCTATTTTGGCCTGGCACATTCGTATACACATCTGTATAACGAATTTAATCCATTGTGCCCAGAATAGCATGTTTTATATACTATCTGAAATATAGACATTATGTACAAAGCACCGAATGTCAATAACAGTATGCACAAAGCATCGACTGTTTGCACAAAATGTGCTATAACCACTCCCTCGTCAAATTCCTTTATTTACTTAGATTCTTATAACACATATTGACACATGTTTACTAAGAACCTAA
>CANYCX015632279.1:0-11036 GCA_948193385.1 Breynia disticha f. nivosa
AAAATTTGAATGATGTATTTTGATACAACTTAGGAATTTTAAATTTTGGAATAAAAGGATTTGAAAGATGATTGTATCTTATATGTATTTCAATTCTATTTCATATTATTTAGTTAATCTTGTTTTTAATCAAACAAATCAATTTTCGAATTTGAGTATCATTTGTAGGAGGGAAGTATACGCAAATGATAGTTGAATTCGGAGGTCACAATATGAATCTGTGTGATTATGCTATGTGCTCTCTGTGAGTAGTGTTGTGTGCTATTGATACGAATGTTGCATATACATTCATATGTATTGTATAAGCATTTGTGTGACATGATTTCCTGTGTGGATAAAGGACGTGCTGTGTGTTGTCCTGGACGTGCTGTGTGTTGTCCGTATTTACGAGCTATATGCTCAGAGCTGTGTGTCAAACCTCTCCTGTGTGGAACAGAGGTATCCTCTCCTGTGTGGAATAGAGGACAAAAACCCAGGGACATCCTGTGTAGATTTGCATTGACATTGCATACATTTGCATTCATATGATTACAATGTCATGGTACGAATATCTGTGTGATATAGAGCTTATGTGGTTCGTGATGCTGTGTGCTATCCTGTGTGAATATTGATCTGCGTGATCTTGATATTGTTGTGTGTTGTATTGATGTTCTGTGTGACCATACTAAGTGATTTGCTGTGTGCTTAAGATAAGTTTGGTATGTAAATTGCCTTGTGTTAGGTGTTTTGTACTATACATACCATATCTTGGGTTTCATATGATGTGTGCTAAAATAAGTGTGTTTATTCTGTGTGAATTGGCCTAAGATATTCTTAGAATGAATATGAAACTAGAAGGATAGATTTTTGTGTGCTAATCCTTTAAAAACATAATTGAATGGGCATTTTCGAGACTCAGCACGTTCCCGTGCTGACCAGCATGCCATCGTGCTGGAGACCAATTTTGAGAAGCACGTCTTGTGCTGACATTGACCCTAGATAAAGGTAACGAGCACGACTCCGTGCTCAAATGAGACACGACCTGTGCCAACTGGGAAAGCAGTGATGAGCACGCCTTCGCGTTCATCGAGCACGCCCTGTGCTGACTAGAGTTTCCCCTACACTTCATTTTAACAACAATCTATCTATCACTTACTGAGTATTTTTATATACTCACCTCTGTATGTTGTTTTAATGATGTGCATGTCTAGCAGGATTTCATGAGGAAGATTTGAGCACGTATTTGTTAAAAGTGGATAGTTTTGTAAAAGAGTTTTCAATTGAGTCAATTGGTTTGACTTTTGTATTATGATTTTCATTTGTATATCTTTTAAATTTTGTTAAATTGTTAACTCTTTCAAATAGAATACACAATTATCACTGAGTTTGATAAATAACCAAAAATAAATGAATTTAATTTTGAGTCCCACACATAAACATCCAAATAATGCCTAAATTTTATGGGTATCGTTATGACTTCTAAATATAAAAAAGGATAGTATCATTGTTTACACCGTATTGACACATATCTGAATAGGATGAAAATCAAGGAGAAAACAATGATGAGCTAAATGAGCATTTAATGTCGAGGGAAAAAAAAGGAATATTGAACTTGAAATCAGTGATCAAACATTAAATGTCTGAAGGCATGTCAGTAATCAAAGATCCAAAAAAGAATAAAGTTGGTAGAACTCGAAAAGGTAAAACAGAAAGAGATCAAAAAGTGTCAGCAGAAGTTAATAAAATGTCAGGATATTTAGTGAAGGGAGAAAGCTCCATTTTCTAAAATAAAGGAGGTTCAGGTTCTACTATTACAAAGCAGGGCAGGGGATAGGATGATCAGAGAACGATCGAACGAGGATCAAGTGGAGGGAGATCGAAAGAATAAGTCGATCAGGAAATGATGGAATGTACAAGGATTGATTGAGATGGATTGAAATAAGTCCAAGCTAGTTCAAGTATAGGCGAGCCGATTAGAGAAAGTTGGGGGAAAATTTGAGCAGTTCAATTAATGACATAAAACGGTTGTAACAGCCTGAAAATAAAATAATTTAAATAATACGCAAATTGAATTAAATCGAAAATGAATAAAAAAATAAATAATAAAATGACTTAATTTACAACAGTATATATATCTGAGTATGGTGACTATGTTGGCATGCAGAAAGAAACATGATTTGGTGCTTGAATTAATTTTTTAGTCGTGCCATGGAAGTTGAATTAGGCATGACTCGTGCTTAAATGTAGTGGATCGTGCATGGTGGGAGAATAAAGCACGAGATGTGTTTGACTTGAGAAACCGTGCCATGAAAGCCAAATTGGGACGAGACGTGCCAATTGCTAGATTGGTCTTGCTAAGCATTCGGTGGCATGCTTGTGGCACGAAGCGTGCCATAATCATGCCATTCAAGAATAAAATATCGTGATCGACTTTTAAACCTTTATTTTCTTCCAAAAACTTCCAGAAACCAGGGGACTAAGCTAAAAGAAACCCTAGAGGATGACCTGAGGGCCATTTCTTAGTTCCAATTGATGAAATATCATGGAAAACAGAATTGTTACGGTAAGCTCTTGTTTTCTAGGTACTTGATTACTACTTTTTAGTATTATGATAAATAGCAGAGTTATGAGTTGAGGTTTTGAGCTGAAAGAAGATAAATTTTATGTTAAATTATTGAATTGAGTTAGATTGAGATTGATAGTACTCTTGTGAATGGTTTATGTAAAGTAATCGAAAAATTTCTGCACATTAGGGATTTATGTTTATGAGGAAGAGAAATTCTGGAAACTATTGTGTTAGAAGAAAATAATGAGAAAGTAAATATGTGTTTAATCCAAGTATATGAATCTATGTGCTAGGAAAATCAATATGGAGCTTGGATAAAGGTTGGGCATTATGCCAATTTCATGGAGTTTAAGTAAGTAATTCTTTTCTTACATAAATAACTTGTAAGTGAAATTGTAAGTGTTCTATACTTTCTATGTTTATGGTCTTGAGTAATTGAATGGTATGAGTTTGGAGTTGCTAATGATAAATAAGTGTTCATCACTTACTCGTGTTTAGTTTTTATGAAATAAGCTTGAATAATGCTTCTCTTATGTGTTTGAGAACGTAATGCATAAGTAGGCATTAATATGATGTTGTGTATTATTATCTAAAGAACTATGTGAAAGAAAGCTATATGAATCTATACAAATAAACTTTAGCGTATTGATGATGAAATCCAAATGAATTGGCTAAATGCGAATATAAATAAGATATGTGCAATGTATATTGTACAAGGAAAATGGTAACTTCATTATGTTTACAAAGAACTTATATGTTCTTTAATGATAAATGATTTTACAGATGATATGAAAATGGTATGTTCATGTAAGTGTTCTTACACTTACTAATCATATTTATATGATTATCCAAATAAAGATTGAGTTAAAAATATATGATTTATGTGTATGTATGTTCTTAGGAACATAATTATGTATTTATAAGCTTTTATGCTTCCTTGTTGAGATTTTCGTATCTATGCTCATATATATTGTTCTTATGAACAATTGGTGTTTACTTGATGGCTCTTATGTGAATTGAATGATATGAGCATTTTGCTGATGAGTTGTTTATAGATTGATCGTATTCCTTCTTTGATTGTGTAAGTATGCTCTTTATGGTCGTATTCCTACTTTGATTGTGTAAGTATGCTCTTTATGGTCAGGTTGACATATGGTTGATAATATGTTGTTGTTTAAGCATGTTTTACTTTGTGATATATATATATAAGCATGTGTTTGCTTATTGAGCATACTTGATTGAGTTTGAGATATATGAATACATTGCACATTCATTGTGTTGCATTTATTGTGTGACACTGAGATTGATATCTTAGGCTGGGCCAGAGGATTATTCTGAGAGAGATCTCAATGCCGACCTGGGACCGATGATATTCTGAGCTGGGCTCAATGCCGTACTGAGTACGATGCCGGTCTAGGACCGATGGAAAAATGAAAAGAAAAAGAAAAAGAAAAGAGAAAGAAAGACCCCCTGGTATTCGCATGTGTTTGCCTTGTCATTCATATGCATTGATTCGCATTCATAATTAGCTTGATTGCTTTGTGATTTATGAATGCTGATTACATTTGATTAATTATGAAATGAGATTGCTTATGATGATACATGTGCTTATGATGTGTATGGTATAAAAGATGTATGTTTTGGTTCTTATGTTATGCTATGCATATGATGCAAACAAGAGCTATTATGTGTGTTTGGATTGTAAACACTATTTATATGGTACAAATATTGTGCTGGATATCCATAATGTACAAAAGGAACTTGTTTGCTATAAATTGACTAAGGAACCGAAAACATTAGATGATAATAGAATCTCAACACATCCATCGTGCTGACCAGCACGTCCTCGTGTTGGATGTTGAATCTGGAAAATTTGTATGAGCATGACCTCGTGCTCAAATGAGGCACAACCCGTGTCAATTGGGAATGAAGGGATGAGCACGTCCTTGTGTTCATTAGCACACCCTGTGCTAACTGGAAATTCCTCTACACATCATTTAAACAGAATTTGGGTTTATACTTACTGAGTATTTTTATATACTCAACCCTTTTGATTGTTTACATGTTGTGCAGGTTTAGCAGGATTGGCACGAGGAGGATTCGAGCATGTATTGACTTAAAGTGGATAATTTTTGTAAAAGAGTTTTCAAACGATTCATTTGGTTTGAACTTTGTGTTGTAAATTTCTTGTATAAATTTTTATACTTGACTAAATGTTAACTTTTGCAAATTATTCCTGAAATTTGATAAATAATCGGAAATAAAAGTTTTTAAAGGGTTGAACACACATTATAAAGGTCGAACCGAAGAGACCCAGCTCAAACTCAAAAGGTATAACATCAACCGAAGTGAAACGTGGGTTGACGGTTAAAAAAATAACGGGTAAACGTGAAGGTTTGGTAACTTCCAAACGCAGTTAAGAAATTATTCAAGAGACATGGGCGCATTTGAAAAGAGGAAAACTGACAGAACGTGGATACTCGATTAATGGAGAGAAATCTACGACATCGTAGAGTAACCGTCGATTTCAAATCAGTCCAAATTGCCGCCAAATAAAGTCTATAAATAGGAGAACGAATGGTCAAAAAGGACACACACAGACAAACATTTGGCTTTTACGTAGACTTGTACTTAGTTTATTTTCTTTCAAGTTTCAAATTTCAATCATGAGTAGAAAAGCTAGAACGAGCAACTACGTGCACAATTTCAGTGCACCTAAGTGATTTATATTCCTAGTTTGCAATTCAATCTAAATAGTAATTATTATTTTGTCCAAAGTTCTCATTCCTTAGTTGTTATTCGAGTAGAATAGATTTACATTTGCATCGTAAGTTAGTCCAATAGAACGTGATATTTTCGTTACTTAAACACTTCAAGTTATTAAAAATTATGAAAATTCAGGCATACCGAACCCACTCAAAATTTAAAATTTTTTCGTTATTGAACGCCCTGCACGTAACACGTGTGAACCGGAAAAAAGTGGTGCAATAATTATAGAATTCCAATCAAAGGAGAAGCATTTTATATCTTCAGACTTCTTAAGCAACTTGCTAGATGTTCCAAAATTTAGGGAGAAAGTCTTTTTAAGAGGCATGAAGTCAGCCAAATTTTCATAAAAATGAGTGGGCTATCTTGTTGCCATGTGTCAACACATTATCCATACAAGATGAGGAATTCTTTCTGATCTTTCATTTTCTTTCTAAGTCCCAAAAGAAAATAAAAAACCAATGTTAGAAAAATGCAAGAACAGCAATATTGAAATTTGGAGATAAGCCACTTGTGGAAAACTCACTCTTACCACCAATCCATCGGTTCATAAATAACCAATCTCATAACTCAGGAAAATATATTTGCAACACGAGTTTCAGTCTTGCATTTGCACTGCTATCCATATCTGTGCGAAAATGGCTTCACTCTTTAGTTTTGCTCCTGCTACTGTTAGAGTATTTGCAACTACAGCAGAGAAAGGAGGTGGAGGGAGCAAAGAGAAGGGTCCATTTGACTGGATTATTGGAAATCTGATGAAGGAGGATCAGTTCTATGAGACTGACCCTATTCTCAATAAAGTGGAGGGCAAAAATGGTGGCACCACAAGTGATGGGCGCAAGAACTCAGTGGCAGTTCCTCAGAAGAAAAAGAATGGAGGGTTTGGTGGCTTCGGTGGTCTTTTTGCTAAGAAATGAAAAGATAAGTCCTGTTTTTCTTCTTCCTCTTGATGTTAATTGATTTGGGTTTCTACATTTCGATGATTCTTCGACTTAATTGTACGTTTCAATCTTCTATCTAAAGTAACATGTATGAAATTCTTGTCAGGAATATATACGCTTATTTGATTTGGCATTAATTTGAATGCTGAAAATATACAGAATGATGTTGTTGGATGTGCTGCTTTAACATCTTGTTTATTACTCTCTCTGTCTCGTTTTAAGTATCACGATACATGCCAGGAATTGTAGGAAAATCAGGACAATTCCGGTTACAATTTAACCTCAGAAGGTGTGCAACGCTAATAACAAGAAAACTACGATGTCACAATACTCAACTGCTACTTTCCCGGATTAAAAAAAAAACTGCGACTTTCCCTGTTTTGCTAAAATAACTACGAGACAACGACCAATTATCGTACTCTACGTTTTACGATGTATGATAATTACTTTAACAACTAATTATTCGAAATTTATAATACCAACTTGTGTCTCTGCGACGTAATGATCCTACTGTACCGGAAACCAAGAGCGATATACATTATTCCATATTAATTAAACTGTATGTATTATAACTATTCACTTTCTTAGTAATTCTGCTATCCTATCTTCCTGCGTGGACTTACACCCTTCTGCCACGAATTACTCAGTTGCCTTTGATTACTATCAGAAATTATCTAGCTATACAAGAGACAATGTTAAATAGTAAAAAATTGATACAGTAGTCACAAAAAGGAAACTATATTAAAGTGATGTCATAACAATAACATCGTACTAAGATATATGTTGAACTCTCATTCCCTTCCAGGGATTTCAGATAAAAAAGAAAAAGATTTAGAAAGTCATGGAGAGTAAAGAGCTAGAAGTGTTTTGAAAACTCAATTTTGCCTGATTATTCTTTCATACTGAAGTCGTATATAGACTTCACGATTACAAAAGAAGCTAAGTGGAATCTTACAACTGTCCATTAGCTTGTGGTTCACAATAAAATTAAACAAACAGCCAAAAGATACAACTGGTTGTGACTCAAAAGCATACAAAAAAAATATGTGATCTTATCTGATCACTTACAAAAGCTGAAAAGAAAAGACACAAAGCCAAAACAGGTGGCTTAATAATACATAGTTTGGACCACTAAATGGACTACAAAAGTAAAAACACTAAAAACGTGAAACCTTATCATAAAAGATAAGATTCCTGATAATGACAGAGACCATGACTCACATATATGGACAAATTAATTTAAAACCCTTCTTCTTTTGCAAGTGGAGGATGGATCAGCTTCATTAGTTGTCGATTCTTTTGATTCTGTAGGAGTGATTAAGAGTCTTAGGAATTGTGTCTTCATCCCACCTAAAAATTGAATTTCCTTAGAAAAGCTATCAGAGTTGAGTCAATCAAAGTCTTCAAGGAAACTAATTTGTTGGGGAAGGCGACAATCATATCTACGTTCTTCAGTCCTTAACTTATTCAAAATAGTCTCATATGATTGAACAAGTCTTCCACCATAACGAAAACAAAAAATTCCTGTAATCAAAATAGGTTGTAAATGACCAAATTGGAAACCCTTTTGTAAATGTGGAGGGAGAATTAGTGAATCATTTATAGAACATAAATGTTCTAATAAATTTTTCCTTTCATAAGGGTTTGTAGTTATCGTCTGTGGAATATTGCATTGTTTATAACAAATGTTATGAATCCAAAACTCAGGGAAATGACTGTCATGGTAAACTAAATAACATACGGAAACACTAAAGAAATTAGAAATTTCAGTAAAATTTTCGATCATGTCATTAATATTGACTAGTTCAACCAATTGTTTTCTCCAGGCTGGAATGAGTTTAAACCATTCTAAGAAGGTCCATAGAAGAGAGTGATTCCTGCATGGATCATTTATATGTTGCAAGATTTCTTTTGGGTAGAACTCAAAAGCAACATAGTGAAGAGTAATCAGACACCAGAAATATCATAGAAAGTTTTCTGTAAAGGTAACAGGCCATAGGAAGAGTTTTACTAAAAACTGATAAAACTTTTTGAAATTAAAGTGTCTGGGAAGAAAGGTGGTCCTGTACAAACTAGGAATTCTACATTTGTAGTAAGAAACATGTTCGTTGGCATATGCACAAAAACTCTAGGACCATATTGAAGTTTTGGAGGAAAGAACTTCTTAATATATGCACTGTCATGAGGAGAACATGTTGAAGTTGAAGCCATGAGAATCAAAGGTATAAGATTCTGGGAATGTGGGTGAGAAGAAATGAGATAAACTGGAGATTTCTTTCTAGGTCTTAAAAGATAATCAGCAATGATGTTGTGGTCTCATTTTATATGTTTTACGTCGAACTCATATCGACTGAACCAATCTTTCAGACGAATGCACTGTTCACCTGAAATTTCTTTATTCTTGAAATCCATAATTTTTTGGAAGGAAGAGTTATCCATTTCTACTAAAAATCTGTGTCCAATCAAATGGAAACAAAACTTCTTGATCCTATTTTTTGTGGCCAAGATTTTTTTGTAAACTGTGTGGTAATGCTTCTCTGCATTACAAAACTGTCCACTTGCGTGGTCACGGTATTCTCTGTCTCCTTTGTCATTTTTTCTCAAGGAGAATTGCACTCTAGTATTTATCACTAGCATCTGTCTGCAACATTCTTTTTCCCGTACTGGAAATCTTTAAAGATAGAGGCTTTAAGCAAAGCAGCTTTAACTTCTTTACAGCTGTTGTCTGTGTAGGACCCCAAGGTGGGGCTGTCTATTTCAATATTTTGGACAACTGTGAAGTATACTGTGCTGTCTTTGGAAGGAAGTTGCAGACACAATTGACTATTCCCCAAAAAATCATAATCTCCTTTCTACTGAGATTCTCATCAGGGAATTGGACCAAACCTTCAACCAAATGAGGCTCAATTGCATAGTACCCATCCTTAAATATGAATCTAAGATACTCTATCTCGAGTTGGACTAAAATACTTTTTTTCTTGGATAATATTATCCCATACTTTTCAATGAATTGTAAGAAATGATGAAGTAGGGCTTCATTAGCATGTATATCTTCAGAGAAGAGTAGAATATCATTGATGTAGACCAATGTTGTATGGAGGATGAGCTCAAAGATCTTGAGCATTGCCTTTTGGAATATGGACGACATTACTTTCAAACCGAAAGACATAACTCTCCATTGATACTGAGCTGTAGCTGTAAAATACAGAATGCTGTTTTTTGTCTATCATCAGGGTAAATACCCAATTACCAAAATTCTGCCTTAAGATCAAACTTTAAAAAGATCTTTGCCTTGTGTAAATGAACATGTAGAGACTAAATTTTCGAAAGTGAAAACTTATCATCTCGGAGAAAAGTGTTCAAAGGCTTATAATCAATGATTAACCTTTTCTTTCCATTGATCTGTTCGGATCTCTTGTTCACATAGATAGATTGACAAACCCAATGGCTTGTAGTGGCTTCTATAAGGCCTTTCTAAAGTAACTGCATGCATTCTTCTTACTGCAGACATTCTTCTTTGGCAAGCTTTAAATCAGAAGGAGTCATTCCACTGTGACTAGCTTTTATTGGATTGATTTCCTCATTCTTCTTGAAAGGTAACCTGATGAAGAAGTCATGATTCTTACACAAAGGATTAAGATGTGTAAAGCTAGCATGACTCTCCACAAACAAGTGTTGAAACTCCTTGACGAGCGAATGATCCATAGAATCTGCCTTTTTGCTCTTCTTTACCAGAAAAAGATTGTGGACATTAATATAAGACTTGAATTGTCTCTTGTACTATAGACCCTGCTTACTAATGTTCATTCTATTGATTTTGCTAATGAAATCAAAACCAATAAGAATATTTTTTCTAGTTAACTTTGTACTGATCACCTTCATCTATGTAATTTGACCTGGGAAGATGGAAATTCCAACTGGTTGCTTTGAAACATATTCTGTGGTGAAGGATTTACCATTAGCAATAAGAAAATGTTACTCTTCTCTTTTCCAGAAATCTGAAAGAATATGTGGATTGATCATGGTGAAAACTGCTACTGTATCAATGAATCTGATAGCCTTTACAAAATGATCAAACTTATATTTGAACATTGAAAGTTCAACATGAGGAGCCAAAGGAACTGGCTCAATCTTAAGACAAGGGAAAACTCCCATAGCTGCATGATAGTGAATGGAAATTGAACTTCCACTTGCATCAAACTGTGCATCTGATTTTGGCTCTGAGTAAAAAATGACATAAGAAAACACTGTGTGTCCTTTATCAAGGTCACTTTGTTCTGAGAAAATTGACTCAAGATTATCATCTGGATTAAAATGATCAATTGCTAAGACTTGTTGAATCATCCTAGCTGATTTATCCTTTTTTGGGTAATTCTTTGCATAATGCCCTTTCTGACCACAAATGAAACAACTATCAGATTTTGTCCTTTTTTTTCTTCTAAATGAACGGAGCCTGGCTTTTCTTGAGCAGTATCCAGATGAGCTTTTCCTTTTCTTAATGTATAACTTTTGCTAGCATTATCCTTTTTCATTATGTTTTCTACTTTATTGTAAATTTTTTAATGTATAATTTGTTATGTATAATTTATATATAGTTTTTTATAATTTTTTAATATACAATTTCTTCGTTTATATTATTCATGTAATCATCTTTTTAATTACATAACCTTTTTATTTAATATAATTTGTAATTATATATTTTTTTCAATTTTTCATAATGAAAATAATATAATCATTTTTTATTTTATTTACTGAATTGCGTCGAATGTTGACGTTACATATAA
>CANYCX015633759.1:0-22471 GCA_948193385.1 Breynia disticha f. nivosa
CTCAATTGACCGTTTTACCCTCGGCCAACCCTCTTTCATTCTTTTAACTTTCTCTCTCCCGGTTTCTACTATTTAACCAAATTTTTAAATCTTATAATATTTTATATTCTCCCACCATATTTAATTAAAAATATATTTCGCAAAAATTTTATTCGCATAATTATTAAATAATTCAAAATTTCCCGAAATTCTTAAAATTGAGGGCGTTACAGGGATAGTGTGTTGAAAATGTTGAGATGTTTAAGAGTATGGATGTATATGTTGCGAATGTGATTTTTGGTAAGAATGGATCGAATATGTATATGATTGCCTATGTTTATGTGTGAGTGGAATGTCTCATGTGGAAATGCAAAAATGAATAAATGACTCGAAGTTTGATTTCATTGAGATATATGTGTGATGTTCGTTGCGATTGTGTGGCTAAGGCCTTGAAAATGATTTATGGCATTCATTTCATGTTGTGTGACATTATAAACATTTTGCATGAGAAACGAAAAGAGGGGTTTGGCCCAAATATACTTAAAGATCGAGCAGAGTCTCTCTTTACAAGAAAAACAAGGGGTTTGGCCCAAAATAATGAAAAGGATGAGTGGAGTCTCTCCTTATATGAAAACAAAGGGTTTGGCCCAATTTAAGAAAAGGCGCGGAGATCGAGTGGAGTCTCTCTCCAGCAAAGTTTAAGGCTCCGAAGCATTTTATTGTATGGTTGCATTAGCATTCTCATAATGAATCCAATCATGTAATTATGTTTGTGATTGATTGAGTGTTTCGAATGCTAAATGACATGTTTGGTTGTGAGTATATATATGTGTTGTGGAACCTTAACTATATTGATGTAAGTGGTGTTGCTATTGATTTGTGTTTGGAATGCTAAATGGTATGTTTGGTTGTGAGTATAGATATATGTGTTGTAGAACGTCGATTTTGTTGATGTAAGTGGTACGAATGACTAGAATAGATTGACTTAATAGTGAATGAGATTTGAACCTTTGGAATGACTTGATTTTGGGTTGGATTGAATTATGGAAATTGTTGAGAAATTATTGGTTGAATGGGTGTTAATTCATGTGTTATATAGAATGTTAAAATGCAAGTTTGTTTCTTGAACTACAGGGAAAACGACCTGGGAAAGGCCACAAAGCCGTTTCCCATGGCTGTTTCCATTGTTGAGGTTTGCTGGCAGGGCAAACGGGCAGGGAACGGTTTGCAAGGCCGTTTCCCTTGCCTGTTTCCCCTGTTCTGGCCTACAAAAGATCATAAATTAATCGTGTTTGAGTTGCCTGTTATGTTGTTAATTAATGCACCTAATATATAGTGAAATTGGAGGAGATTAGGCCACGGAGGCCAAAGTTCCCTTGCGCATTGAGCTTAATGACTTAAGGATCACTTACTAAGTATTTTTAAATACTCACCTGTTGTTTGGCTGTTTTAAATATGTGCAGATCGTCAGTGCAGGTGTTGGGACTCTATTTTGGGCGGAGCGTACGTGTGTGATACCTACAGCAAGTCGGCTCTTGGAAGAGTTTTGGGATTTTACACTTTTGATTTTGTATAGCCTTATACACATGTTATAGGCTTTGGAAAATTACATTGTTTTAAACCAAAACACACAGCTTCCGCATATTTACAATCTTTTGTACCGGGCCTAGTTTAAGCCAAATGCATATATGTCACGTGATTTCATATATATATATATATATATATATATATATATATATATATATATGTTTTATTCATCGCTACTCTTTCTTTGTATATATATATATATATATGTTTTATTCATCGCTACTCTTTCTTTGCTTGTTGTGATTTGTGACTTTAAAAGAAAAAAAATATAGTGCGAAAATCAAATTTATTAGAAAATGAACTTGTCAAATTTAGGCACCACATTTAGTGGTATCAGAGCAGGGATTAGATTCCCTGCGGACTGAAACCAAAAACTGCTTTTCATTGCATTGTTTTCATGAACTAAAAGTTATTCAAATGGTGATTTTTCCAGGATGGAGCCTATCGAGGATGTATCATACGAGGTTACCGCTGAGTCTCAGGAGTCCGTGCAGGGGCAGGGACCAGTCCCAGGGCACGGCACACCAGCTTCTTCCGGGGGAGCTCTAGTTGCACCTGGAGCTATCCCTTTTGATCCCGCCCATGCCCAGTTTTACCACGCTATGATGCTACAAGTGCTAGGCCAGCGGGGAGGCCAGCAGGGCGGCCAGCAGGGTGGCCAGCCTGTAGGCCAGCAGGGTGGCCAGCCTAGGGCACCGGCTGTGGGACAGCAGAGAGAGAGTCTCGAGATTGACCGCAACTTCTCTGAGGTGCGCAAGCAAGGCGCTAAGTCGTTTGAGGGCACTACTGACCCTGTAGAGGCTGAGGACTGGCTTCGTCAGACGGAGCAGATTCTTACCGGGTGTAAGTGTACACTTGAGCAGAAACTGAGGTACACTACCTCGTTGCTTGAGAAGGATGTCTGGTACTAGGGGAGGCAGTACTGGGGAGCCAGAGTGACCCTCCTACACTCACTTGGGCAGACTTCCAGAGGGAGTTTGCTAAGAAGTATGCTCCAGAGCATTACCAAAGCAAGAAGAAGCTGGAGTTCTTGGAGCTCAAGTAGAGGGATCAGACTGTTGCTGAGTATGACGCTCAGTTCACTAGGTTGTCCAGGTATGCTCCTGAGGCCATAGCTACTGATATCCAGAGGAGGGATAGATTTAAGAGGGGATTGCGGTTTAACATCCGCATCCGGATTGCGATGAAGGCCCATACTTACCAGCTACTAGTGGAGACAGCTTTGAGAGCCGAGGAGCTTATGCTAGAGGAGGACAGAGTTGAAGGAAAATGGCAAAAGAAGTCTGGCAGTTCTAGCACTACTGGAGGACACCAGAGGACAGATTTCAGGTCTACCAAGAGTACTAGTAGAGGAGGTAGCCGACAGAGAAGTGGATCTGGGAGTAGAGGGAGCCACACCTTCAGATCTCTTGCTCCTAGATAGTAGGGTACTAGAGGGTTTATAGTTAGAGATTCTCGTCTGGTATGTTAGTACTGCAACAAGCCTGGACACCAGATCAAGTTTTGCATGCAGAAGGCTAGAGATGAGGGGAGACCTACCCCGGGACAGAGTAGTGTTGCTGATAACTGAGTAGCCTTTTCTACCAGTGTTGGCAGAGGTAGAGGGTGTAGGACTTCTAGTACTACAGCGAGAGAAGGGGGAGCTTCTCAGACTTCAGCTGTGTCTCAGGCGCGTGTCTTTGCTATGATACGTGATGAGGCTGCAGCCAACCCCGACGTGATCACTGGTACGATTTCCATATGCACATTTGATACTTTGGCTTTGATAGACCCTGGGGAATAGAGTAGAGCCTCTGGGATACATAGTATCAGTTTCTATGCCAGTTGAGGGTGCTATTATGGTTGATAGGGTATTGAGAGACTGTGAGTTGCGGGTTGGCGAGCTAACTTTTGTGGCGGCCCTTATTGTATTGAGGTTGGCAGATTTTGGCGTGATTTTGGGGATGGACTGGTTATCCAGAAATAAGGCCATAGTGGATTGCTAGGCAAAAGAAGTAGTAGTAGAGGTTGACGGCGATAGGAGAGTTCTGCTTGTCGGAGAGCGGAGGGTTATACCTTTCTGTTTGGTTACTGCAGCGATGGATGCACGATTGATCAGAGACGGATGTGAGGTCTATCTGGCCTGTGTGACCGATGTAGGGAAAACCAAGTTGGGAGTTAGTGATGTGCAGATAGTGAGGGAGTATCCAGACGAATTGCCAGATGAGTTGTCGAGTTTACCACCGTAGCGGGAGGTTGACTTTGAGATTGAGAGGTGTCGGGGGCAGCGTCGGTCTCGATAGCTCCATATCGGATGGCAGTGGTAGAGTTACAGGAATTAAAGAAGCAGTTGGAGGAGCTTCTAGAGAAGGGGTTTATACGATCGAGTGTGTCACCCTGGGGCGCACTGGTGTTATTCGTTAAAAAGAAAGATGGGAGTATGTGTTTGTGCATAGATTACCGGCAGCTTAATAAGTTGACAGTGAAGAACTGTTATCCACCTCCGAGGATAGATGACCTGATCGATCAGTTGAGGGGAGCTACAGTTTTCTCGAAGATTGATTTGAGATCAGGGTATTGGCAGCTGCGAGTGGAGGAGAGCTCCATTCCTAAGACCTTGTTTCAGACTCGTTACGGCCACTTCAAGTTCACTGTGATGTCGTTCGGTCTGACTAATGCGCCGGCGGCCTTTATGGCTTTGATGAACAAGATCTTCCAGCCGTTTCTGGATAGCTTTGTGGTGGTGTTTATTGATGACATATTGGTATATTCCAGAGACCGGTTTGAGCACGAGGGACATTTGAGGCAGGTTCTTGAGATACTTAGGGAGAAACAGTTGTACGCTAAATTCAAGAAATGTGAGTTCTGGATAGGAGAGCTGGTCTTTCTAGGCCACGTTATATCGGCAGAGGGTGTTATGCCAGATCCCAACAAAATTAAGGCGATTCAGGAGTGGGAGTTCCTAGGAGTGTGACTGAGGTACGCAGTTTCTTGGGATTGGCAGGTTACTATAGGAGGTTTATAACTGATTTCTCAAAGATAGCGAGACCGATAACTAATCTCCTAAAGAAGAATACCCCATTCATTTGGAATGAGCATTGTGAGGAGAGCTTTTAGGAGTTGGAGCAGAGATTAGTAGAGGCAGCTGTACTTGTATTGCCGACAGATGGCAGAGGATTTGTGGTTTATACCGACGCTTCTAAAGCGGGTTTAGGAGGAGTGCTTATGCAGAATGTGAGGGTAGTTGCGTACACTTTGAGGCAATTGCGGTAGCATAAGGTTAATTACCCGACCCACGACTTAGTGTTGGCAGCTATCATCCACGCTTTGAAAGTGTGAAGGCACTACCTGTATGGTGAGACGTTTTAGATTCTGACCGATCATATGAGTCTGAAATATATCACTACGCATAGAGAGTTAAATCTGAGGCAGAGGAGATGGATTGAGCTCCTCAAGGATTATGATTGCACGATCGACTACCATCCGGGTAAAGCTAACGTGGTTGCAGATGCATTGAGCCAGAAGGGTAGAGAGGACGAGACCACAGTGACTTATAGAGCAGAGTCCTTATTTACATTGAGAGCATTGCAGGTACAGCTGGATATCGTTCAGGGGGAGATGTTAGCGAGTATTCAGGTTCGACCCCAATTGTGAGACTTAATAGCACAGAGATAGAAGGATGAGGTACACTTGATGGAGATAAAAAGCAAGGTTAAAAAAGGTAAATCGACTACCCCGTACAGGTTAGATAAGGATGGTATCCTTTATTACGGGGAGTGGCTGTGTGTTCCCAATTTGACTAAGGTAAATGAGGCGCTTATGACAGAGGCGCATTCCTCTTCACTTTCAATTCATTCGGGCAGCACAAAAATGTACCGAGACATGCGATAGACGTATTGGTGGGCGAATATGAAGAGGGAGATCACTAATTTTATAGCTCGATGTCTGTCTTGCTAGCAAATCAAGCTAGAACATCAAGCTCCAGCTGGGAAACTGAGACCATTGGAGATCCACGAATGGAAGTGGGAAAAGATTTCGATGGATTTCATAGTTGGATTACCGAGGACTTTTTGGCGACACGATGCCATGTGGGTTATAGTCGACAGGTTGACTAAATCGGCGCACTTCTTGGCGATTAGACAGGAGGATACCTTAGATAAGTTTACGAGCTTATATGTGTCAGAGATAGTGAGGTTACACAGAGTACCTGCATCCATTGTATCAGATAGAGATCCGTGGTTTACTTCTCAATTTTGGAGGAGTCTGCAGGACGCGATGGGCACCAGACTGCGGTTCAGTACCACATTCCACCCTCAGACTGATGGTCAGTCAGAGAGGACTATCCAAACTGTCGAGGATATGATGAGAGCTGGCGTGTTGGAGTGAGGGGGTAATTGGGATGATCACCTTCCACTAATAGAATTCGCCTACAACAATAGCTACCACTAGAGTATAGGGATGGCGCCTTACGAGGCGTTGTATGGTCGGAGATGTCGGAGTCCAGCATATTGGGACATTGCGAGATTATGGCAGATTGAGGGGCCAGAGTTGGTACAACAGACATTAGAAAAGATGAATGTACTAAAGAAGTGTATAAAGGCACCCGAGGACCGTCAAAAGAGCTACTTCGATAGGCATCATCGAGAGGTGTCTTATGAGGTCGGAGATAGGGTATTTTTGAGGGTATCACCTTGGAGAGGCGTGATCCGGTTCGGGAAGAAGGGGAAACTGAGTCCGAGGTATGTTGGGCCTTATGAAATTATCGAGAAGGTTGGACCTTTGGCAGATAGGTTGCAGCTACCAGAGGAGCTTTCTCGACTCCATAACGTATTTCATGTGTCAATGCTGAGGAGGTATCGTTCTGATCCTAGTCACGTGCTTAGTGCACCAGATTTGGAGGTTTTAGATTGACAGGTTTGTCGATTAAGGAATCGGGAGATCCCGATGGTAAAAGTGAAGTGGAGTTTCCACTCACCTAAGGAGGCAATGTAGGAAGTCGAGAGCGACATGCGGGAGTGATACCCACACTTATTTCCTGAGACTGGAGTTATATCAGGTACATTCAATTCCTTTGTTGATCGTTTTGGTTAGTGAAATGGATTGAGTGTTGGAACTTTCTTGTGAATAGGAATGTTGTTTAGTGAATTAGTATGTAGTTCTGGAAACCTTACTTGCCTCAATTTCGAGGACAAAATTTCCTAAGGGGGGAGAGTTGTAACGCCCCAGGATTTATACAGTGAAAACTAGGAGAAATCGTTGAAAAACAGTCGAAATTTGGTCGAAAATGGCCTAGGAACGGCCATACAAGCCGTTCCATAACCGTTTGGGGTTCCATAAGTTGGAAACGGCCTGGGAACGGCCACAAGGAAGTTTCCCATGGCCGTTTGGCATGTAATTGACAGGTTAAAATGATAGACGCGGGATATGTCGTGGAGAGAGAAAGGAAAAGAGCTAGTCGACCCAAAACACTCCAAAATCGTCCCAAAACCTTTCCAACACCTCAACCCTCAATCCTAAAGCATTTCATCCAAGAATCTACCAAGTTTCACAACCCCATTCCATCGATTATCCTCCTCACCATCTCAATCTCTGCACATTTTCATAAAAAGGGAAGAGCTAGGTAAGTCTCTTTCGTAATCTGATTTTGAGGAGGGAAATTAGGCACATTGTTTGTGATTATGTTGGGTTTTTGTCCTAGAACAAGATTTTATAAACCGATTAGCTCAAAACCTCGATTTTTTTTAGGATTGAAGAGTTAGGGTTTGGGGGAAAATGGTCGTTTAGTGAAATAAATGAATAGAAATTGAAATGCGGTTTGCAATCGGTAGTAACGTGTAGAATGTGAATGTATTTTTTGTAGGAAACGAGATTCGAGAATCGAATCAGAGTTCGGGCGGCGATTTAGCACTTGGACTTCAAGGTAAGTGTTTCGCCACTTACTTTGCCATGTTTTGGATATGTTGGTTGAATTTGTATATTCTTTACATTGTTGGATTATGCTCGAAATTGATAAGATGTTTGAAATATGAAAAGGACCTTGTATGATGGATTTTGATGTAGATTTTATTGGTTGTGGATATGCGATTGTGTTGGTTTGAATGTTTGGGTTAAGTCCAATTTGAGTGAATGTTTGTTGAGTATCAGATTGCGGACATGTTTAGAAACGATGGATGTTTTACTTTGAAAATGGTAATGAATGTGGTATGTGATTTGTTTGGATGATGGGATAGTGTGTTAAAAATTTTGAGATGTTTAAGAGTATGGATGTATATGTTGCGAATGTGATTTTTGGTAAGAATGGATCGAATATGTATAAGATTTCCTATGTTTATGTGTGAGTGGAATGTCTCTTGTGGAAATGCAAAAATGAATAAATGACTTGAAGTTTGATTTCATTGAGATATATGTGTGATGTTCGTTGCGATTGTGTGGCTAAGGCCTTGGAAATGATTCATGGCATTCATTTCATGTTGTGTGACATTATAAACATTTCGCATGAGAAACAAAAAGAGGGGTTTGGCCCAAATATACGTAAAGATCGAGCAGAGTCTCTCTTTACAAGGAAAATAATGGGTTTGGCCCAAAATAATGAAAAGGATGAGTGGAGTCTCTCCTTATATGAAAACAAGGGGTTTGACCTAATTTAAGAAAAGGCGCGGAGATCGAGTGGAGTCTCTCTCCCATAAAGTTTAAGGCTCCAGAGCATTTCATTGTATGGTTGCATTAGCATTCTCATAATGAATCCATTCGTGTAATTATGTTTGCGATTGATTGAGTGTTTGGAATGCTAAATGACATGTTTGGTTGTGAGTATATATATGTGTTGTGGAACCTCAAATATATTGTTGTAAGTGGTGTTGCTATTGGTTTGTGTTTGGAATGCTAAATGGTTTGTTTGGTTGTGAGTATAGAGATATGTATTGTAGAACCTCGATTTTGTTGATGTAAGTGGTACGAATGACTTGAATAGTGAATGAGATTTGAACCTTTGAAGTGACTTGATTTTGGGTTGGATTGAATTATGGAAATTGTTGACAAAGTATTGGTTGAATGGGTGTTAATTCATGTGGAAGATAGAATGTTAAAATGCAAGTTTGTCTCCTGAACTGCAAGGGAAACGGCCTGGGAATGGCCACAAAGCCGTTTCCCATGGCCGTTTCCATTGTTGAAGTTTGCTGGCAGGGCAAACGGCCAGGGAACAGTTTATAAGGCCGTTTCCCTTGCCTGTTTCCCCTGTTCTGGCCTACAACAGATCACTAATTAATCGTGTTTGAGTTGCCTGTTATGTTGTTAATTAATGCACCTAATGTATAGTGAAATTGGAGGAGATTAGGCCGCGGAGGCTGAAGTTCCCCTGCGCATTCCAGCTTAATGACTTAAGGATCACTTACTGAGTATTTTTAAATACTCACCTATTGTTTGGCTATTTTAAATATGTGCAAATCGTCAGTAGCAGGTGCTGGGACTCTATTTTGGGAGCGTACATGTGTGATAACTACAGCAGGTCGACTCTTGGCAGAGTTTTGGGATTTTACACTTTTGATTTTGTATTGCCTTATACACATGTTATAGGCTTTGGAAAATTGCATTGTTTTAAACGAAAACACACAGCTTCCGCATATTTGCAATCTTTTGTATCGGGCCTGGTTTAAGCCAAATGCATATGTGCCACAATGATTTCATATATATATATTTGTATATGTTTTATTCATCGCTACTCTTTCTTTGCTTGTTGTGATTTGTGACTTTAAAAGAAAAAAATATAGTGCGAAAATCGAATTTATTAGAAAATGAACTTGTCAAATTTAGGTGCCACATAAAGCATGAGAAATTTGCTCATATTGAGCGCGCATCAAACTCCCCACACTTGAATCTTTACTCGTCCCGAGCAAAGCATAGTTAAGAACTCGCTACCAACCAATCCAATGAACAACACGCAGTATCAATAACAATCAAATCAAATCATAATGCAATCAAAAGAACCTATTGCAAAACAAATAATCTAAGACTCGAACGTAACCACAAATAATCAAAATAACCTATTGCAAAATAACCAATTACGAGTCACAAATGAATGAAAAGAATATTAGATATGCAAGACTATTATAGTGGCATCTCTAGACTCGAACGTAACAAACAAGTAAATCTCTCTAGTTACCCTAATTCTCTAACCTGAACCTTTTATTTTCTTTTTGTTTATTTTCCTTTTAGTTTCTTTTTCTTTTGTTTTTCTTTTCTTTTATTTATTTCTTTTGTCTTTCTTTTTCTTTTCTTTTATTTTTCTTTTTTGTTCGGGTACCGCTTTCTTTATGAGCTTTTTTCTAGCAGAAATGCAAAATCAATTGCTTGCATAGGCACTCGATTCTGGCCATTTGCAAAAACTCTCCTAATTCCAAAAGTAAGGCGCATCCTCATATTTATCGAATAGAAATCGTATCAGTTCCCTCGAAAAATAGAGGAAGTTTAGGAATTAATGGTAAATAAAGCAAAAAAATTTTCTGAAACCCAAGTCTTTCATGCCACACGACTAAAAAAGTCTATCAACCTCACTCATCATCCAATGTAAAATGACAATTGGTACAAAGAAATTTGTGTATACAAATAAGTCATTTAAGATTGCATTAATAATTTTCCTATCATGCTCAATCAACTATCGCTTATTTATTGAATTGAAAACACGATCTCTCCCCCACACATATTTCAAACATCGTCCTCAATGTTTGAGATAAGGTCGGACGAAAGCAAAAGAAACAAGCCCACGTAGAAATATAATGGAGAAGATAGAAACACAGACATATATGAGAGAAAAGAAAAAGAGAGAAGGAAAAAAAAATGCCCCTATGAAGAGAAGTCGAGAATGGAGCACCCGAACCTGTAAAAGAATAGAGGGTCACAAAAGTGAATATAAGTATACACTAAAATGTGAAAAATAATAAAATCAAAAATGAAAAGAAAATAAATAAAATGTGAATAAGAAATGAAAAATTTGCTCAAAGGAAAACAAAATTAAGGGAAGAAAATATGCGGTCGGAAATGGAGCTCCAGGCGCATCAGATACGAAAAACAGGCCATGTTTGGTATTGGCCCGTGCTGGGTTGGAGCCAACACGAGGCCGTGGTGATTGGACTGTACGAGAATTGACATTGAGCACGGGTCATGTTGATTTTCAACCAACGCATCCATCATGGTGATGGCACGAGCTCGTGGTGAGCACTTGCAATTCACAAACACAAATCAGATATGCAGCATGATAGTCGTGCTGAAGGCATGAGCCGTCTTATAGTCAAAAATTTGGACAACACCTGCATAAACATAACCTGCAAATAATAATTCTCAATAAAACCATCAATAATCTTTCCATAAGAATGAAGGTCTTGCTAATTTTTTGATTTCAAATTAGGGTTTTTCGATATGAGCAGGAGGTAGTGCTTCTGGGATTGCCAGCACGACCTCGTGGCACCAGTATCACCAGCATGCTGACCCACTGCAACGCAGATTTTTTGATGCAAAAATGCATCTGAAACCTGCCAGACATCTACTAGTCTTGCAAAAACCTACAGAAACACCCGAAACACCAACTCCCAAAACCAATCTCAACGTTGTTCATATTCACAAAAAGAAATCTAATCCTAAGGATCAAAAAAGGAAAAAATAAAATGAAAATGCATATTTACAAACTATTCACATATTTACAAGGATCGGAATTGATGCAGTCAAGAAAATTGGTAGAGTCCTCTTGCTCTGCCAAGGTACTTATATAGAATCTCAAAGAGTCTGTCGCTGTACTCTCTCAGCAACTGTATCTCACCATGTACTTCACGAGGCAAGGAGATAGACGACTCCAAAGTGAAGATGACGAAGTCCTCACGGCCATCTGAACCAAACTGCAACCTAACACCACCCGCTCTCGCTCAATGATCAAACACTAAAACATTGTCTAGAAATGACATCTGGCAAAAGCGATCATCAGTTTCTACATCTCCACTAACTGCAATGCACATACGTTAGTAGAAGGCTCATCGTAGTGCTTATCCTACTGCGATCCAAATCTTAGTGTTTATTGTAACGCCCCGAAAATTCGTCCAATTTTAGTCAGAATAATGTGTGATAGAAAAATAGTTAATTCGTATAATTGATGTTAGAAAATGTCTAAATTCATGTGGAATAATGTTTATTATGAATGTTAAGTATGTACGTATAAGAGATATAGATGTCGGGAAGTCGAAAAGTGAAAAACGGGCAACCTGTGGCTGGAAACAGCCAGGGAACGTGTAGAGGCCTGGGCCCGGCCCATCGACACTCTTCAACAGGGCCATGGCCCAGTACCCCCAACCCATCTCCTGTCCCCTCAGAGGTCCAGGTCTAGCCTGTGACATGTGGACCCAGGTAGGTTGTTGTATAAACCCTCAGAGGTCGTGGCTGAGACTCGAACCCGGGACGTGTGGCTTATACCTTTAACTGCCCAGGGACCGAGTTTGCCCGGTTCTGGGTCAGGCCAGGCCGGTTCGTTGAACTGGCTGGTCAGTTTCGGTCCGACCTGACAATTCCGGGCCAAAACTCCTTACTCTAGTCAGACCCATCTTAACAAGTCCAATGCAAGAGATATTTCAAGAAATATTAGATACATTTGTTGAAAAAAACCAGATACAAATTCTGAATATCAAACTTTGAATATCAAATATGAATACGTTAATATTTTTGAAAAAAACACATTTGACCCCCTTATCAGATATCTCCACACTTCTCTATAAATTAAACCTTGGAAATCTAAAAAGGTACATTCTAACAGTCCACGAAAAATAGTAAAACTCTGTCAAAGTGCTGACTTAAGCATTAGAGAGTTCTTATGGGTAAAAACCCACGCTCTCTTTTATGTTTTGCAGGAAATCAAAGTTCTTGACAAAGGTTTTGCATCCAATTGACTTGTTGCTGACCAAAGAGGCAACAACAATTGACGTAGTATGTAGGAAAACGAGTAAGAAGCAATCATTATTCTGCAAAAGACCTAATCAAGAAACTTCCAACGTGTTTTATTTTCCTAAGAAATGGTGACAACTAAATTCAAAAAGGTGCAAATCTTGAATAAGGAGATGCTTCACGGCGAGCAGATCAACCTATAATAGGCAAGGCCTCTGGTACTATTGTGCAAGCAATTCCTCTTAGTGAGTATGAGAAGCTCCAAAAGTAGAATGAGGAGACCGATCGAGGACTCCAGAAGTTAACAGATTTTGTTCGTCAAATATTCCAAGGTCCACTTCTTACTAATATTCAAGCTAGAGCAAGAAGTGGAGAGAACCTTGGGCAAAAGAGAAGCACCTCAAAAAATTGGCATTCAAAGTCCACTTCCTCGACGCATCCAATCCCTTGCATATCAAAACATCACGAGATGCATATTCCACAAGGAAAAGATGGATTTCCTAAAGGAGGCAAGGAAGCGGGTAAGAATGTCCAAGAAGTGGTTGAAAACACTTTCAGAGGAAGCCCTAAAGCTGTAGGAAAGGCTCATGAAGAGTCTACGTTAAGTGGGATGTAGAAGGATGATATCAAAAAGATGATTAAGGAATTTTTGCAACAAAAGAAGATTGTCTCATCAGACGAAGATCAGAGAAGCACAAAATTCCCATTTACTAAGGAAATTCTTCAAAAACCTCTACCTTTAAAATTCCAAATGCCGCAATTACCTATCTTCATGTGAAAAGAGGATCCTCATTAGCACATGCAAATTTATGAGGCAATTATGTTGTTACACGGATGGGCAGATGTGATAATGTGTAGAGCATTCCCAATCACTTTGAAGGATGTAGTACGAATGTGGTTTAATGGACTAAAAGAGTCATCAATCTCTTCATTTGAGCAACTTCATAAAGAGTTTGCCAATGCATTCATTATCAATAGCCAAAGAAAGAAGGATGACACATACTTACTTAGTATTATGTAATAGGAAAAGGAAAACTTAAAGCACTATGTGGATAGGTTCTGAAATGTCATACTTGAAATCCATTAGCCACAATCTGAGGTGGCAGTTGCAGTTATGCTTCAAGGAACTCGTTTAATATAGCTCCAGGAGTCTTTCTAGATCAGCCGAAGTCATTGGATGAGTTATTTGTGTGTGCTAATAAGTACATTTGACAAGTAGAAGTGTTGAGAATTGTAAACCCCAAGGACGATACGAAAAAAAGCGGAAGGATAAAGACAGTTATGAAAAGTCTTTTAAAAAGAAGGAGAAGGTGGGAGACTCAAAAGAGTCCATAAAACTTTATTATGAAAGCTACACTCCATCAACAAGTCAAGATCTTCAATCTTAGCAACAGTTAAAGGATTAGGACTTATCAACCTTCCTCCAAAGACAAATAAAAATCTCGAGAAAAATACTGAGGCTTATTGTCAGAATCATGACACTTATGGCCATTTTACTAATAAGTGTCGTATATTGATGAATATAATTGAATCTCTTATCTAGAAAAGGAAAGTTGAAGTAATTTGTGGATACTAAATCTTTGAGAAGAGATCAAAGCTATTACACCCATGAAGAAAGAAGAAATGAAGATAAGAGCTATGACCAAAGAAGGGGAGCAGTACAAAACAAAAAGTTTATGATGAAAGGCCTCATGGAGAGAGGAGAGGAAATGAACGTAGAACTGCTCCACTTGATAACCAACTAGCACACCCTATTATAAACATATTCTCAGGAGGAGAAACCATGGCAGGAAACTCTTCCTCATCAAAAAGACCAAAGGCAAGATTACCAAGTTAGCTCTATAACAAAGGTAAAAAATGATAAAAAAAACTATCACATTCAGTTTGCAGGATAAAGGAAATGTTATCACTCCTCACAATGATCCTTTTGTAATCTCTGCTATTGTTGCAAAACATCCAATTGAAAGGATTCTAGTGGATAGTGGTAGTTCAGTGAACTTCATTTATAGTAGCTACTATCAACAAATGAAATTGGTCTCTAATGATCTAAGGATGGTCTCTAATCCTTTATATAGTTTCATAGAAGAAGCAGTACCTGTAGTCGGGTCAGTAGAACTCGCAGTAACTTTAGGGAGCGATCCTCATGTGATAACAAAGACGGTGAGGTTCATGGTGGTTAAGTCTACCTCTAATGCTTACAATATGGTCTTTGGTCGTCCATTACTAAATGAGATGGAAGTTGTGGTATCATCAACTTATCTATTGTTGAATTTCTCTAAACCACAAGAGTAGGCCAAATTTGAGTTGACTAAAAAAGGCAAGGAATTGTTACATTTCCTCAATTAAAGAGAAAAGTAAAGAAAGAAAAGAGACGTTGGTTGTGGTAGATCAATGTGTTAATGATGAGCCTCAAAACAAGCCTGAATCAGTAGAAGACTTAGAGGCAATAAACTTGAAAGAGTGCGATGAAGAAAATTTGGTCTACATAGGAAGCAAGCTATCAGGTGAAGTAAAAGAAAAGATTATTAAGTGTCTACGGGACAACGTAGATATTTTTACATGGAGCCCAGTGGATGTGTCTAACATTGATCCTTACATAATCTCTCATCATCTTAACATTGATGAAAGAATTTTTTCTACAAAACAGAAGAAAAGGAATGTTAGAAAAGAGAGGCAAATTGCTATGGATAAGGAAGTGGACAAGTTGCTCAAAGCAAGATTTATTCGTGAGGTCCACTACTCAGAATAGTTTGCGAATGTTGTCATGGTCCATAATGAAAATGGAAAATGGAAAATGTGTGTAGACTCATATCCTCTTCCACGTATTGCTAAACTTTTTTATGAATACTCAGGATATGATCTTCTAACCTTCATTGATGCTTTCTCAAGGTATCACCAAATCAGAATGTATCATCCTGATGAAGAAAAAACTTATCATCCTAATGAAGAAAAAACTTCTTTTATCATCGAAAAGGGACTTATTGCTATCGTGTCATGCCATTCAGTCTTAAAAATACTAGAGTCACGTATCAACGAATGGTGAAGAAGAATTTTAAAGACTTGTTAGGCACAACAATGGAAGCTTACATTGATGACATGATTGTCAAAAGTAAAGGAATTGAGTCTCATGCGACGAGATTAAGAAAAGTCTTCGAAGTAATGAGAAATTATAAAATGAGGCTTAACCCTAACAAATGTTCCTTTGGCGTTCAATCAGGAAGGTTTCTAGGATTCATGATTACCTAATGAGGGATTAAGACTAATCCTAAAAATGTTCAAGCCATGTTGGATATGAAGTCACCAAACTCCATCAAGGAATTCCAAAGGCTAAAAGGAAGGCTAGCATTATTAAATAGAATTCTATCCAAATCAGTAGATCTTAGCCTTCCATTCTTCAAGATATTGAGAGCTGGAAAGAAACTTGAATGGATAAATGAATGTGAAGAGGTCCCTTTATTGACGAGGGAAGAAGTAGGAGAATGTTTGTTCATGTATTTAGCGGTAGGAGAAGTGATGCTGAGTGATGTATTCCTTAAGAAGGAAGCTCAAGTTGATGAACCAATTTACTATACGAGTAAAGTGTTGTAGGATGTAGAATCTCGATATTCTCATATAGGTTATTCTAGCTTTAATTATGACCTCAAGAAAATTGAGGCCATATTTTCAAGCTCATTCAATCACAATCCTTACCGATCAACCCCTTCGTCAAATACTGTAGAAACCAGAATATTCAAGAAGACTAACCAAGTGGGCGATTAAGCTTGGAGAGTTTGATATTCATTTTCAGTTGCATAAGGCAATTAAAGGTTAAGCTCTAGCAGATTTCATAGTGGAATGCACTAACATTACATAAGAAGAGATGTCAAAAGAATAAAGATTATTTGTTGAATATTCATCAAGTTCTTAAGGAAGTGGAACTGGGGTGGTGTTAATCTCACCTTAAGAAGATGTATTAGAGTAATTGCAATTTTCATTTCCAAGTTCTAATAATATAGTTGAGTATGAAGCATTAATTGTAAAAATGAACTTGGCAAAACAATTGCAAGTTGAAGAGTAGGTTGCCCACAGTGACTCACAATAAGTGGTGCAACAATTTCTAGGTGAATATGAGGCAAGGGAGCCAATCATAGCTCTATACTTGAAGAAGGTTCAAATGTTGGCTAAAAATTTTAAGAAATTTTAACTGATTCAAATCAATCGTCATTAAATATTCACTTTGATGCTTTATCAAAGTTAGCTTCAACGAGAGAAGCTAATGTAACGCCTAAAAAGTCATTCCTATTTAACTCTTTTGAATGAAAACCTGTATATATATATTTTTTCAATTATAAACAATTGTCAAATAATGTCATAACTCTAGCATATGACTGTACAATGATAAAAGCAGAGTGTTATTAAAAGAAACAGAAGAGCTAAAATAAAACATTTTCAACCATGTATAAAATTTTAAGATCAATGAAGTCATTTTATGAAATTTTCTATCTTTGCACCTCCGACCTCGTAGTTAGAACCACCCAACAATCTTCTAGAAACACAAATTAACAAGAATAGAGTTTGTCAGTTCAAAGACTCGGTAAGTATATACCTCTTACGACAATTACCTAACTATATAGAGTCTAGTACACTCGTTCTTTCATCACTCATTCAAATCGTATCGGGTTGGTTATCATTTATTTCACCTAAGAATTCATTACACGATTTTACTTCAAGTATAGGGCTATTAGGGCGGGGTAACGTGCATTACTAACCAATGTCATGTACGTTAACTTGGTTTTCTCCTATTATTCTGCACACATGACTTAACATATGTTATGAACCAGTTAAATGTACGTTAGTAAACCTACAGAACGCAAATATCTTACACTTCACACTTTTTAACATAACCATTATATCACAACATAAACACAGTCGTTTACACCACATTTCCAAATCATTCTCTCTCACAATTTCCTATTTCATTAGTTCCCAAATTATATGGAATCGTACATACAAGCATTTTTCCTCAAAAACTCATTAATCAGACAAAAACGGTATCATTCATAAAATCAAGTCTCACACTTATCTCATTTCCGCATACACAACACATCACCTACTTAATCAATATAACTCACCATAACAATATCCAACATACAAAATATAACACGACAGAAAGGTTATCATTCTCACCACATATTCAATCATACATATCGCATTCGTTCAATTATTACATCTGAACTTAAACATACAACCATGTTTCATCTAACCCATCACTCACATAAAAACATTATCATTCATTAACCCAAGTTTCTTACACTCGACTCATTTACGACGTACACAATGCAAGACATCATACCAATAATCGTTCTCACAACAATGTCAATCAATCCCTATTAAAGTACACATTTCACATTTTGAACACACCCATCATATACCGCACACAGATATAATGCACCCGATGTTCATTCATTCTTTGAAACATAAACTCAATTATGACCTATGCATATGCATTATGTAAATGGCATACCTCTTTCATTCTTTCTCCCTATTATGTTTTTCTTACAATTAAAGGGTCCTCTCTCGCTTCCCCCTTGGTTGTTAAACCAGTGTTTATATGCTTAGAATTACTCAGTCTCTATGACACCTTTTTATCCAGGATACATGTGCTTAGAATTACTCAGTCTCACATTACGTCTCTCTCTCGTTGATCAACTAGTACCAATGTGCTTAGAATTACTCAGCCTCACATGACACATTATCATTCGGGGTATATGTGCTTAGAATTACTGTCTTGCATTACCATTTTCATTCTTCGCTGTGCAAACGGGTGCCGATGTGTTTAGAATTACTCAGTCTTACAGGACACCCTCCAGCCATGACACATATGCTTAGAATTACTCAATCTCATATTACCATTAGTACATAAGTTGATCAACAGAGCGTCGATGCACTTAGAATTACTCAGTCTCACATGACGCTCTCTAATCCATAGCATATGTGCTTAGAATCACTCAATCTCACATTGCTACTTCTATCCAAGTTGTTCAAACAAGGGTAGACCTACACATTTCACTATCTCACTTCTACAATGCATGTATTCGGCGTGCATGTATTCGGCGTGCATGTATGTCATGTGTATGTATGTCATGTGCATGTATGTCTCTTTGCGGGAAACCATAATCAATCAATCATCATCTCTTCTCCATATATTACATTCGCCACAAAATCATAACGTACATCAACAAACAATTCATAACCTTACATCCTTTCCATACGAAGTAATACCACAATCAACAAACCATCACGACCTCATCAATGTTATGTTAACACTCAAATCGTAACACAAATCATATAACATACACAAGTTACATCATACATCATTCATGCATTACATATGCTTACACTTGAACACACATTTATGTCCAATATACAAACAATCATAATTAATCAACAACTATCTCGCACCCAAACATTATGATCAACACACATTCTCACCATGCATTCTCACTCAAAATTTATTTCAATCAACTCAAACAATTTCACACCATTACATTAATTTCCATGCGAAGTAGTATCACTCTTAGCATAAATCACAAATTCATCAAACCCCTTGGATTCTAAATATATACACTAAATAATGTATCACACATACACTTCACATCATACAACTAAATCATCATAGCATACAAATCACATCCTAGCATTTCATCCATTACGTACATTTACATACACACAAGCATTCTTAAGTCAATTATAATTAACCATGCATATACTATATATTGATAAGCGAGTGTTGAGGTACACACTTGCCTCGCAATAAGTCAGAGTTAAGCGCGCCTTTTCGACGGGCTCCAACTTTGTCCAATTCCAATCACTAATAATATTTACACACATAAATTCATCAACGATCTCACATAAATGGTTAGCTTCTTTTATTTTAATTTCCAAATTTTTGTCTTCTTATTTCATTCTTACTCTCTATTCTCATCTTTTAAGTTCCCATCTTTTTCTAATATAATACTACTATCCCTCTTCCCATTTACCAATTTTGCATATATATATATATATATATACCTATATACCGATACTTTCATTAACAACTCCAATCTTGGTAAATCACATTAATAAATCCAAAATTTAGATAATTTACAATTATGTCTTTATGACACCTACTTCAACTTAGTTTCCAACGTCAATAACATTTTTAGTTTAGTCATAGACATTTTTATGAGGTTCCAATTTAGTCTCTACGATTGTATCTTTACCAACATTGTTCCTCACAACAAAACAACAAAAGATTCCTTTATTTTAAGATATCAACCAATTAATCTCTACAATACAAATTTACTTCAACCAACTCACAATTGACTCAACATCATTATCTACCAATACGTCTAACTTAAATAGCATCAAAACTAAACACAATAATTCAATTATCATGGTTTAAACCCCCTACCTACCCAAAACAGTGTCCTCGACATCTAACTCATCGCCGGCCATTACTGCATCTCCTTTCCATCCTACTACGCTACTGAAAACCTGTAAAAAATTCTAAACAGTTGACGCACATTTCAGGGAACAAAATAAAATTTTAAGGGTTTGACAAAAAACACACACGCCTACAAACTCCACAAAAATGGAGCTATGGGTAATGATCATAAAAAACCTACCATGAGTTTGAGAAGAGGCAACAACAAAAATCCCTAAACATGGTGGTTTAGGGCTGAACGAGTAGACTTAACGCATTTAAAAGGAGAAGGGATTTGGTTGGCAGTAGAGGTATGAAAACGATGAAAAGAGGGATGGGTTTTGCGTGTCTCAGCCGTTCAAAAAGAGAGAAGAAAAAAAGAGGGAAGGAGACGGAAGGATCATCGGTTAGAGCGAGGTTATGGACGATTTGGGAAAGAAGTGGTGATGGCCGGCGTTAATAGCAAAGGAAGGAGAGGGAAGAGTGTGGCGGTGTTAATTTATGGATTGTCCAAACGAGGAAGAAGGGGAAAGAGAGACGAGAGGTAAGCGAGAGAGGGAGTTGACGGCTGCATTGGGGAAGGAGTGGAAATTCTTTTTGTGTGGTTGTTTGAATTTTAAGTTTAAAAGTGTGCTTGGATGGATGGTTGCGGAGGTAGGTGGAAGTTTTATAAAGTAATTCTAATGAAAATTTTGTTTTGGAAAGAAATTTTTGAAGGGAAGGTATGAGTGTTTTGGATGTTTTTACAAATCCTCAAAATCTCTCAATTTTAACTCTCTAAATTTGTGGGTTAAGAAAATAAGTGTAATTTTATTCTTTATTACTCAAATCTTTACTTTATTTTACTTTCTTTACAAACAAAACAACATTTTAATTGACGTAAAACTTTACTTTACTATACTCTACCTTACTTTATAAACTTTTATCTTACTTTATTCCTAATTTTGTCAAACACACTGTAAGTTTTTTAATATGTGAATGGGTGTGGTAAATGATAATACTATCATTTATCTTAATTAATCTTATCTCTATGAGTTTATTTCGTTAAATGAGTTTATTTATTTATATCATACTTTTAAAACTTTATAAGATTTAACTTATGTACATATTTTATTTATTCTACTCTTCGGCAATTATTTAATTTCTCAATTATAGCCAATTTGTTTAGGTATTATATGTGTACAAAAAATTAATTAATTAATTAATTAATTGATATTATTATATTTAATATTACTACTATTATTTATAAATTCATTTATTTTAAATTTTTGGCCCTTTTTTATCTCTAAAATTTTAAAAATTTGGAGCATTACAGTTAAAGCAAGAACAGTGAAGGTAGATGTGCTTGACAGACCTACAATAGAAGAGAAAGAAATGTTGCATATAGATGATGAAACTGAAGTCTGGAGAACACCTATCAAAAGGTATTTGTTGACAGGAGAACCTTGTACAGATTCAAAAGAAGCAAGGTTAGTGAGAATTCGGGGAGCAAGATTACCTTTATAAATGGGGTATTGTACAAGAGATCCTTCACAAGACCCTTATTGAAGTGTTTGGGCCTTAGAGATGTCGAGTATGCACTAAGGGAAACTTATGAAGGAATTTGCGGCCAACATTTAGGGGCAAGAGCACTCGTAGGAAAAGTATTGAGAGCAGGGTTCTATTGGCCTAATATGAAAGAAGATACACTGCAAAAGGTATTGAAATGTTATAGTTGCCAATGACACGCACAAGTTGTAATAGCTCCTGAACCATCTTCTTTTGCTAAATGGGGCTGGATATTTTGGGACCTCTCCCCCAAATAACCATTGGAAGAAAATTTCTCTTAGTTGCGACAGATTACTTCATCAAATGAGTGGAAGCAGAACCTCTTGCTACTATCACAACAAGACAAATCGAGAATATGGTTTGGAAAGGAATAATTTGTAGATTTGGTATCCCCAAAGTTGTGGTGGCAAACTATGGAAAACAATTTGATAGTACAACTTTCAAAGAATTTTGTGAGAGACTACAAATTAAGTTAAGCTTAGCTTCAGTCTATTACCCCCAAGCCAATGGTCAAGCTGAGAGCACCAATAAGACAATCCTCCATGGATTAAAGATAAGGTTGGGTAGTGCAAAAGGGGTATGTGTTGAACAATTGCCCACCATTCTTTGGGCATATAGAATAAGTAAAGTATCTACAGAAGACAATCCTTTCAACATTGTATATGGCACTAAAGTTTTGATACCAGTAGAAATATGAGATGGTTCTCTACGAGTAAGGGAATTCAATGACCACAAAAACCAAAAAGCCTTAAGAGAGAATTTGGAACTTCATTAATGAAGAAAGACAACGCGTTTGTAAGAAATTAGGGGCATGTCAACAAAGAATAGCTCAATATTACAATGCCCGTGTAAAGAATAGGACCATGGAGGTTGGAAATGTGAAGCCCAAAATTAAAACTTGTATTTCAAAACCTGTCCCGATTTTAATTTCGAACCTCAAAAATTTAAGAAAACATATGTCCAACCTGTCAAACTTTTTCAATAACAAACATGGATATAGAAAAGAATTATCAAACA